>RDPX01000153.1:379589-396450 GCA_003991215.1 Morbakka virulenta
ATTATATTTTTTTTGTTAGTATGTTTATTATTATTATTATTATTAGTATTAGTAGTATTAGTAGTAGTAGTATTAGTAGTTAGTAGTATTAAAAGTAGTAGTAGTATTAAAAGTAGTAGTAGTAGTAGTAGTAGTAGTAGTAGCAGTAGTAATAGTAGTAATAGTAGTAGTAGTGGTGGTAGTAGTAGTAGTAATAGTGGTGGTAGTAGTAGTAGTAATAGTGGTGGTGGTAGTAGTAGTAATAGTGGTGGTGGTAGTAGTAGTAATAGTGGTGGTGGTGGTAGTGGTAGTAGTAGTGGTGGTGTTGGTGGTAGTATTTGTTGGGGTTTTTTTATTTTGGGGTAAAGAATTGCCTCACAATGGTACATGATAGTGCTTGATAAAATCTACGCCATATTTCATTTATTTTTAATCAAATGTTTCAGCAGTAGGAATAAGAAAGAGGCTTTTTACTAGTTGTCGCTGTTAAAACAGTATTCTGGAATGTATAGTTGCCTAAAGCACTTATTGAGCTTGTAACGTTTTAACTTTTTTAAAGTTCATTTTATAATTGCATGAATTTCAAAACGAGTGAGCTTTTTGAATTAACTTCCCCTATTAATTATTTAAAAAATCGTTTATTGCATTGACAAGGAAAATGGTCATTTTTAAGGAGTAGACCTAATTTAAATGAAAATTAGTTAGAGGGGTCGTTTTCGGGCACTGAATTTTCTCTAAGAAACGCCTGATCCAAGGATATATTCTGAGAAATATTCCGTCAAAAGCCGGAAAATACCGATGAAAAAAACTTCGTCTAATATGCGCATGGCAATATTTTCTGACGCTTTGCTTCATAATTTCTGCCTGATTTTTATAGAAATAATAACAATTGTTTTTGCCTATCAGAATATTTGCTTCTATTTTAATATATAGGTGACTATATAGTATAATTTTTGGCTTGAGAAGAAAATGCAACAAGAGAAAGAAACAGTTTTCTAACTAGTAGAACTAACGTTGGTCAAAGGAAATATTTTTGGTGTTGTCTGCATGGTGTAATTGATATTATTAAGGCCAAGCCAGTATTCTTTGAATTCCCTTTTAAAAGCTTAACCCCTTACAAGACACAGGACCTCACTATATGGTAAGGTTAGGTTGTTTGGGGCGTGAAGAGATGCGCCAAAGAGGCATAGAGTCAGAAATTTAATATGTATAGGTAACGTAACTGCACTCGATATACAGCAGTTGTGTTGTACGTGCAAGAATTTCCGTCTACTTTTGTAAGGAATATTTCTATTTTGAGCGTAGAAGCAACTTATATTTTACAATTTGACACGTGAGCACGGATAGTTTAGCAGACGTTGGTAGAATTGGTGATTTGCTATATAATGGAAAGTGGCTTAATAGACTTGCGAAAAAACCTATTGCATTGACGAAAGGCATGAATTGAAAGTCTTAACCATATTCCTCGCAAAACTGTTGGCGACATAAGAAAACCTCCCGTCTCCCCCGTCTCATTTTTATTGCATACTTACCCATTACATTTAAATTGAATTCAAAATTTGGGCTTTATTTTTGATTTTCAATTTCACATCATTTTTGCGTAATTTTTCATGTTAATAATTGACGCCATTCAGTGTCGTGTTTTGGTGGATTGTACTCGTACTCAAATAAGGGTTGAGGAAATTGGGTTTTATGTCACGTGACTGATTCACTTGTTAACAGAGTCAGGTGAATACGTGTAGGACATGCCTTAAGTCCCACCATTTGGTTGAAAGCCAGAAGGAATCAGCAATGCGCTATAACTGACGTTTAGTTTTATATTGTTCTGCTGTTGCCTAATTTTTCTAGGGTTAAAATTAGCACCGTTAAAACTTCTTGTATTTGTTGTGGCAATATAAAAAGTTTGCAAAGCGTGAAATAACTTTCGTTGAGTGGGGATTAATTTTTTCCAGATTTTTCATTGGTTTTTTACCCAATAATTTCGTTCTTTTAACTAGATTTTCTGATCTCTAAGAGAAAGAGTGCTTAAACTTTTAAATTTACGTTTTTGTCAAGTTTTTATTGAATGCAATGCGGAAGTAATTTTAGGCTTGGTTGTTAGGCTAAGTTTGTATGAACGCAGTAGGAAAATCCGTGAACTTTAGTGCAGTCAAAATGTTGCATTGTCATTGGTGAAATGGACTTATATTGTCTGCGTTCAGGCGTAGGATACACTGATTTCAGAGTGATCAGACTTTCTTTGGGAAAAGATGCAACCCCTATGTCCACTGATAAGTCATTTTTCATTCCACATTATTGTTAATCTTCCTGTTTTAGCGCATGATCCGGAGAATTATCATCATTGTTTATTTCAGTGGATGACAAAGGTTGAGGCAAGGCCACATTCGCAGTGGTAAATCGTTCTGAATTTGAACCTTTAGCATTTCCCCCTGTAATTGCTTGTTTAAACGAAGAAATTATTTTCAGCGTATTTTTGTGAATAAAGAGATAAGCCGGTTTATTAAAAGTGTTTTTTGAAAATAAATCGTTGGCTTTGTTGTTAGTGGCACTTGAAAGTTGTAAGTTTTTGTTGTTTGTTTAAGACATGCCACACGTGATTGTTGTGTAAAACAGTCAAGGGGTTTTTACACCCTTTTACCAACGGACAGGGATCAAGAGACACCGCTATTTGATAAATAAGGAAAACCACTGGAAATGCCTTAGATCTTGAGAAATATGGTGACAATTTTCGTCTCGCCTTGTTTGAAATGCTGTCATCTGTGTGTTCAGTAGCATAACATGCAGGTGGTTAGACATAGCAAGGATTAATTTAGCTTGTTTTTCAAGAGAAATTGATTTTTTACTGGCAATTTTGAAACAATGTCTTTAAAAGCGTGACTAAATTGTATACCCCAAACACAGATTTTTGTGCAGTTTGACCCTCATTACGCCCATAAAAGTTTTTTTACGGTAGTTCTAAAATTGCAATACGGCAATTTTTTATAAGCGTCTGTTCCTCTTTGGAGATCTTGTGTACTAAATTTACCATCGTTCCTATTGACATGAAAATATTGTCCCATAAAGTCTCTTGAACCGATAAAATAACCCCTTACTGGTGACAATCACCCTTGACGAACAATTAATTTAGATTGACCACGTGACTGCTGACCCCGCTAGAAATGAGGCCTGTAAAGAGACATTTCTTAACAATTGCACAGGGATAGGTTGTCCGTTGAGTTTCAGTCGAGTTTCATGTCGTAATTTGGCAACAGTAATAACTGAACGAATCCAAGGAAGGCTAGACCATATCTTACACTCGACTTCTGCCGATAGCCAATGCTGGGTTAGCCATAAGTGGCCCTTCGATGAGCGACATGCTGTCTTAATGCACAGAAACTAAATAGAGAGAGTCTGTTGTTGGTCTTTTGGGACAGGTGTTCGTGTGATTTTACTAATGAATGAATTTACCCTAATTTACTGGCTGATATTGGCGCCTTTGTGATGGGTCCTAATGCAAAGATATTGGTATTCTCTTCGTAACTGTGTTAAAATGTCCATATTTTTACTTCGTATGATGGTAAAAAATTAAATTTTTAGTATTTACAAAATAAGAGTCATGCTAATAAGTCGCTCTTGAATACCAGAAAAGTATTTTGGTATTTTGGTGTAATGGTGCCCGTGAATTGCCGGCTTGTGGTCATGCTATTTGGCACGCGAATCTTTAATTATACTGGCACGTTGCCCTGTAGTCATGCCTACGGGCTAGAGTGGTAGTTACACATCGCTGTTCACATGTTGACCAAGTGTGGTGTTTCAAAGTTGCCATGAAAATGTTTGTTTGCAGTGATATATACACGATAAATCCTCTATTAGTGATGACATTTTGAGCTGTAGTACTTTCAGAAATTTTCCCATAGTGCTCTTGGTAATCGGTCTCGGACAAGTTTGTTATAAGTTTGTTACAAGTTTGTTACAAGTTTGTCACAAGTTTGTTACAAGTTTGTCACATGTTTGTTACAAGTTTGCTACAGGTTTGTTAAGAGTATGTTAGTTTGTTAAGTTCGTTACTGTATGAATGACCAAATGTTATCCGGAGATTTACCCACAAATAATTCATATAATTTTGTTTGTTTGTTAGATTTACACGACACCTCGTGTAATGTTCTCATGTTCACTGATTGGAATGTTATTTAGTAGTAGAAAGATATTGAATGCTTGTGTTAAATATAGAGCCGGTAGTGCTGCTTAAGTTAGTTACACTCGACGAATATGCTTATGCTGTTTTCAAGTAAAACTGCAACGACAAACGTAATGTTTTAAAAGTTGATCCGTTGACATGTTTTTATGTCAATTATCACTCATTATGAAGGTTTGAAAATACATACTTTTAACTTATTAGTCAAGTCTTTTTGCACTAGCTAACTCATATACCCTAAACGAATGTTGAGGTGGGATGTTGGATAGTAACTAATTGACAGATGCGTCAACGATTCAGAGATTACCTTGACCTTAGTGGTTTGCAGTAAAATAATACCTTTTTATTAGTATTGAATGCCAAATGCGATGGGGCGAGCTAGTATAGTATATTCATTATAGGGAACAATCTCAGGTCTTACTTTAACGATGAAACTAAAGCAGTACTTTATTTCCGTTGGAGAACATACTAGTAATATATCTACATAATTACAAGGATCAGATTATTTTGAGGTTCAATAAGGAAAGTGTATTTACAATTTGTTCGCCTAATTAGAAAGGTAAATGTTTTGGCCACAGTAAGGAAAACTTAGTTTTATTTTAATAGTATAATTATAGAGCTGATTGTTTTCGTTGCATGTGAGGAACAGTCAATCGGCACCTACAGCCAAGTTAATATACAATGAAATAGCTGTTCTTAGATTTAGATTCATCTTTGTTATTCGCTCCAAATGACACCCATAACCCAGTTACAAGGCAATTTGTAAACGATTTTTCATGACACGTGACAAGATTTTACGAAGGTTTGTTGTTTAATGTGTCATTTGGTAACTTCCTGAATGTTATCATAACACATATGAGACTTGAAAGCTTTTAATAACGTAGACACCAGGTTATCTTTTTATTTTTGTATTCAGAAACTTGATAAACCTGTGTGTACTTATTAAGTGCGTTAATTAAGGCTGAAAGTTTAAAAAGGCACATAGTGGTCTCTGGAAATTTATCCAGGTGACGATGGCATGATCAGTGTTTGCAGATGTCAGCGATATGTGTTGATTAAATTTAGATGATATGGATATTTGTAGAATACATATTTGTATAAGTAGTAAAGGGATTTTTTAGTGGTATTGGAAATTCTATTTTCAAATAAATGTGAAGAAGCAAATCAAAGATTTGGAAAATGTAAACATTAAGTTGCGTTTTTTTTTCTTTTTGCCTCACCACATTATTTTTTTTAAAGACTTTTGATAAGTTACAATGAGAAATGCCTACTAGCTCAAATCGATCGCCTGGAGGTGGCAAAAGGGATCGATAAATCTTTGACGTTTCCGTATAGCTAAAAGCGAAATATCCATTTATATAGCAGTTTCGCTTTATATTTGTTAGTAGGACATGTTTGTGTTTTATTCCAGTATGCCCCCTGATTTTTTTTCGAAACAACAGTCAAGAGTTTTACTCTTGTTTTCCAAATATCAGGAAAGATATTTTTTTTCCTACCGTTTTCATATTTTCGCCATAAGTTTTGTTTGGACCTAATCAAGGTCTGTACCTGTCTGGCACACTAATTGTGTTAGTTTCAGTTTTTTGAACACTACAAGCCATCTATTACCACTTGACTTTTATGCCTACTTTTTACGGCATCAGTCCCAGAAATACCCCCTTTTTTTCTCTTTATCATTTGTACAATTTCATTTTACATATATATATATATATATATATATATATATATTATATATTTATATATATTATATATATATATTTTTATATATATTTATTTATATATATATATATATATATATAATATATCTTCTCACTACAAAGTCGCGGGTACAAGAGACCTCGTCGTAAAGTACAATAATCTTTTTACAAAAAAATAATAAAAAGTCGAGAAACTTGTGGCCAGTTCATGCACGGTTCGTGCTCAGTTCTCGTCATCATTCTTCAGTTTTTACATTATTTTTAATTCGAATTGTAAACTCTCATCCAACCTTGTTGTACGTGTAATTACAATTTAACTGCAGTTACACAACTCCTGACGTCTACAACTCCCTGTCCACCTACGTCTTTACCCAAGAACAGTCGAGTTATGGTACAATTTCAACTTTCTGGCCTTTCTGTGGAGGTATTTTCATTTAATTAATCCAGTTGTGTACCTCGAGTTACAAATTCTGTATCCATTTTTATGTTGCCGTTTTACTGTGATTTTTAGAGCAAGTTGTCTTCTTACAGTAATTGTCAAGTGGTTTAACCATAAGCTCACGCGAGAGGTTCCCTATTCGAGTTTTAGCCACGTTTCTGGAAGTATTGCACCAAATGTGTTTCTGTTTTAAGTGGCGTACTACCGACTTTGTAAATGTTTTCGGAGACAATTTGAAAAGGGAACATACCAGGAAATGATTAAGTTTCAAAGTACAGAAAATAAACTCGATTATAAAACGTATCCGTTTGCAGTGAAGTGGATTTAAGGCCTGCCTGCGGAGGAGCTGAAATTTGTAATTCCAAAACTACTTTGAACTTTAGACCTTGGCCTTCAGCTTGATCCAGTTCTATAGTTTGTCTAGGTTTCCCAAACCTGATTCCTCAACGTCCCTCTGCCTCGTCACATGAAAATCTATTCCAATGATAATTAGAAATTTTGCCATTCAAAGGTCTTATTTTTTTAACAAGAAGACACCAAAGATACTTGTTTGTCAAGGTTTTTTTTATCTTCATTTCATTTTTCTCTTTATTGATTAATTGTTAAATTCATTTCAGAACCAAGAATTAACTAGCCATTCATTTCGAAATTTTATGTTTTTTATCCGCGAATGTTAAAAGCCAAAATTTTCATTTATTCCAAAATGTATTATGGTAAAAAATTTGAATATCGAGGGTTCAGTGTCAGTGTTTTGTCTGGGGTGACAAACACAAAATTTAGTACTTGATTTCGGTTCCAATCAATAAATATTGGACTAAATGCAGTTGTTTACATGAAAGGTAATGAGAGTATCTATCAAAGACAATGACAGTGTCTATCAAAAATGCTCGATACAGGGCTCTGGCACTGAACCCTCGATATGGTAATAGAAATCGCACACATTTCGACCCCAAAAAGATCAAAGTAATCGGCAGACATTGGAAGACAATAATTGGAGAACAGGTTTATCTTCCATTTAAAAGCATCGAAGGGAAATCATATTCAACTTTCATTACTTCCACTTTGTAGACATAAAGAATTTGTGAATAATCTTCAATTGTTTTAGACGGCCAATCGCAAAAAATAGTGGGGTTTTGTGCTATTGACAACGTGATGTCAAAGGTGCAGCTCATCAATGGTGTGGTGACGTAGGGACCGTGGTCTCAATACCTGACCTTTATCGAACACTAAAATGTCAACAATGTAAAAGTCGTCTCTCTCACCAAACGAATTCTCTAAAGAAATCGGATATGTCCTATACGATTTAGGAAATCTTACTGAGTCATCTGGGTAAGTTCTCTATGCATCGCATCTAAACTGACTTCTTTTAAAATATTATCCAATGCGATAGCATAATTCTTATGCTCGTACTGCGTCCGTATTGCATTGTACTTAATTTACTAATATTCAGTTCTGAAATATAGGGTACGTTATTGGTCACAGGGTTGGTCTTCCAGAGAATAATAAGCTGCAAGTTACGTCTTCAAATCTCTTGGTTTGTCCATGAGAGGCATGAAATCCTTGAGGGACCGTAGGTATCTGTACCTCCCCCACTCGATTATGGAAATGGTGGCATCACAGGAGATGGCTGAAAGTGGAACATTGATAGTTGTCCTATGAACCAAATACGGTTTTCTTCTTCCCTGTCGGTACAACATCAAGGATGTTGAACAGTGATATCGTATGGTGATTTTTCCTGAGGGTGGCAGCGTTCAAGTGTTGGAGATAACTGTTTGGTATAGGTTTCCATCCTTCCTAGGAACGGTTACCATGGATACCATCATGGCTGCAGAGGACATATTTTTGATAACCCGCAGGTTCTTTAAGACAGCTTGAGAGAGGTACAAGCCTTTGGCTTTTGGAGATATTTAAATTAACTCTGTTATGGTTGTTTCTCAGTGAAATAGTTACAGCCGGAGAAGCGTTTGATGGTAAGTCCCTTACTACTGACAGCCACAAAGGCGATACCATTTACGTAAAAATGCTTCAGTTGATAGGTTGGAAAAGAATGTCCTTACCTGCGCTGCAGGCCTGTGCCGCAGTATTGTTTTCCTAGAAAAAAGGGGCGGTTTAATTTATAGAAGGGTAACTTTAATGATTATGAGGGGTCCGACGTATGGGCAATGAAGCTATCGTTTTACCATGTGGCATGAGGCAGACCTCCATCTGGTCTTACTAAGGCGGTGAGCTAATAGTCGAGATGAAAAAATCTCTTTGTCATTTGCTTCTTTTATAGCATTCGACGAGATGGTGCTGCGGCAAACAGAGGAAGGATGGTCATGTCTCCCACAATTATGACAGTTTTTATCTTTGACTGAGCATTGTTGACGTCCATTGGGATGACACTATCGGACACAGCCATGAAATTTCTGTGTGGTTTGGTTTGATTTCGGTGTTGTTTAGCGATATCCCTTGGGTTTTTTACTAGTGTTTGAAAGCTTTGAGGCAGCAAATTTATTCGTTTGCTAGTCAGATGTCCTCGGTGTTACTACACCAGGTACTTGAGTATCAGATTGTAAGTTCAATGTAGCTCGTGCTGTCAGCTCATGTCAAGAGGCCCTCAATGACTTGCACCAAGGCTTTCAGGACAATAATTTCAGAGAATACACAATTCTGGTGTATTGTATAATATTATAGACCATATATGAGTTAGAAATTGATCAGGTCCTCTAAATACGTGATTGTGCAGTGGGATTAATTGCAATCACGTTTGTGTCTGATGTCACAATCGATTAATAGAACTTTTCACTGATTGACCATCACTTCCTATGGTCAAGAAAAGGAGTTGGCGAAAAACTTCGATTTTGACGGCTTCTGACAATATATTCAAGATGTCCTAAGGTAGCCCAGAAAGATAAAATAATTTAATATATAGTATGGCTGCACAAAGATTGGAGTACATTTTTAATCTCCACGGGGGAAGTAAGATTTGCCATTTCTTTGTAGAGGATCTCAGGCATCCTACTAATATAATATAATATAATAATATATAATAATAATATATAATATAATCTACTTGTCATCTCTGTGCAATGTTCAGGGACTATAACTGTTAGTATGTGTATTGCAATAAACGGTTTGGAAATACATTTTTTGTGAGAATCATCCACGGTAAGAATAATTCTCTCTAGTGTTTGGAGCTTAGTTTGTTTCAAAATAATGATTCAGATTGATGGATGTCTGCAGTAAACCGCAAACGTTTTCTGTAACTTAAGTAAAAACTTTCTTGAAGTAGCTACTGACTTGTCCTTTGAAGTATACACTCCGATCTGTTTGTGGCAACTGGACAATGAAGACTCAGGTCGTTTGGTATCATCTGACTGTGTTGGTGTCTTAAAGAGAATCTTAGCGGATTGGTAAGTTCAGGAATCTTATTTTTTCTTTTCAGACGCCGGCAATGCTACAGAATATTACATCCATATAATGCTTTATTATTTTTGAAATTTCTTACCTTTATGGAGTCAGTGAAAGCCTTAGATGTAGGAAGTTTATTATGTCATGAATTGTAAGCTCTTTCTTAGATCGTAAAGAGCTTACCATTCATGACATAATAAACATCCTATATCTATGGAACGATCATGTTTCAGTTTGAGTTGTGGATTATGTCCCCTGGCTGTTTTCATATTGGGATGCAGGGTATTTTACATTTGTCATATCCAGGAAGTTTAGTACTGATGATATTTTATTACAGCCTTTATCAGAGCATATTGGAAAGAAGCTTGTATTTTAACAAAATAAATCTATAGTGCAAACCGAAGTCTTTGTATCCCTATTAGTGGCGAACTTAACAAAATGTTTTTTCCTTTAAATTTTTTATTATTGATATTTTTCTGCATAACAGGATCGTTTTGGCAAATGAACTGCTTACTAAACGTAATATTTATTCTATTCAATACAAACTGGTAAGTTAGTTATGTCAGGAATAATAATAATTGAACTTCAGTACCCGAAGTTCAATTGTTTTGACATGAAAATGGAAGGGAACAGACACAAAGTTTGGCACTCATGCAACACTTCTATAGGTATGGTAATAAGACAGGAGCTGATCATGTCGTGAGTCGTGACCCGTGAGTCGTGAGTCACGAGTCGTGGGTCGCGAGTCGTGAATCGTGAGTCGTGAGTCGTGAGCTTTTTCTGAGTTAAACTTTGATAAATACTTCTCGTATCGTCATGGTCACCGTCAGTTAAGCTCTGATGAAAATGTAACTCTCGTAACATAGAAATGGTGTATTTTACAGATTTGATGTATTATTTTTTGCATTTTCCAAATCTTAAACGTCTTTGCTTGTTGGTGAGTCTGATACAAAGTTTCAGTTTTGTTTATTTGATATTTTACATGAGGTTCACTTTATATATTTGCACAGCAGGTGGCTTTGTAAGGTATACAAGTTATCTTCAACTTGTTTGGTAATGACCATTATGTTGCTCTTTGCACTTTGTAAGTGATTTGTTTGGCTTTTCCTGTTCTGCCAATGTGTTGTTCTCATATTTACAAATCGTTAGGCTTGTTTCTTCGTGGCGTTTTTTCGAAATAACGAGGTGCCAAAATTTCTCACCTTTGCTGAGACTTAATGTAAAAGTTGTGATATCATACTAATAATACGTTATTATTAAACCCTCCACACTTGCGACTATATCACATTTGCCTTAAAGATACTTAATTTTACATGAAATATATACTGCCCCATTATTTTTTAAAATAAAAAACAAGGAAGAGAACTCGGCTGAACTATGTTGTAACGGATGCGATGTGCTTAAGACTGTCATTATTCTTACTGCACGCTTATACTACACGAGACCTGATCCCTTTTCTTGTTTAACTTATACCTTGTTACTCTCCGTTTAAATATGTTCCTTTAGATTGATGTGTAGGACCTTGTGACATTATCGCTGTTAACTGAAGTGTAGTATCCTGTTATATTCTTGCAGGTGATTGATGCAGAGAACCTTGTTATATTTTGCAGGTTAGTGAGGTGTTTTGAACCTTATGATATACTCGGAAGTGACTGATGTGTAGAACCTTGTGACATCCTCGCAGGTAATTGATGTGCCTTTAGTTTTGATTTCGAGAAAGATTATATGATATGTTTTTTGGTCTTTTTTTAGTACAACAATATCCTAGTATTTTGACTTTTGCTGTATGAGCTCAATTTGCCTATGTTTTAGAGAAGGTGAAGTATCAGAGGAAAAACAACAGAAAAATGTGTCAACAAATAACAGAGGAGAAGTGTACAAATAGATAAGAACGGCTATACCAGGAATTTGGCTTCCAGTAATTTCAAATGAGGGCAACCATACATTGGAAATCACGTCAAAATGCTTTAATCACTCTTCCATCGCAGAGAGTGTTTAAACGGCAAAAAGTAATTGTATAAAACACTCAAGGCAATTTTTTGCTGTCTTAAGATTAATTATACATTCGGACGTAGGATGAGTGGCACAAACATTGTCTAAATTGAGCCATATTACAGTCCAGAGTTTAAATTATTTTCTCTAGACGATCATAACAACATGTCTAATTCAAATACTTTTCTGCTGAAGTTGTGGTAAAGGGAACACTGAGGTAAAAATGCATCCGCTGAAAAAGATACATTGGTCTCCAGATGCATTTTTTATATCAGTAACAGAAGCTTGAGCACTTTCTGGCGTCATTTTGACCAGTGTCTCTTAGCTGTGGTTTACGTAATTATGACTAAGCTTATGTAATTATGACTAAACTTATGTGATTATGATTAAGCATACGTAATTATGACCAAGCTTATGTAATGATGATTAAGCGTACGTAATTATGACTAAGCTTATGTAATTATGACTACGCTTATGTCATTGTGACTAAGGTTACGTAATTAAGACTAAGTTTATGAAGTAAAATTAGCTGCAATTACTTGGGAGAACAAATGTTGGCAAACATTTTTTGTACTTAACATTTGCTGATTCTTTTTACTGTTAATGAGGAGAGTTCCAAACTGTATAACTAGCAATGTATTTTTATTGAGTCTCATCTTAAGTTCTTTCACCTTCATCAGCATTGTCTACTCAGAACAGGTTCGCTGCTTTGGACTGCCATACTTAAGACGAGTTGCCTCCGGACCATCCTACCTTTGGTTTGGTCATCATGAATGGCAGTTATCTTTATGCTTCTGTTTAATGAACACCGGTGAATAGATGAATCAGATCCCAACGCTCCTCTTTTACCTCGTGACAGGCTCCCAATTTAGGTATGTACCTTCCTCGGCAGGAGGAGTGTATTTTTTAGTAATGTACATAATTCGCCGGTCAGGTAATATAATGATCTTGGACACACCTATTTCCGGATTTTACGACCAAATTGGCATTTGATTAGGGAAAACTGTTTTTAAAATTACTAATTTCTTGGTGGAAAGCTGCATTTATTTTGCCTTCTTAGTAACTGTACTTGTATTGTAAAGCCTTTCTCTTACATTTTTTTGCTGACAGCTTGTAAATGAATCTATAGCAAAAAATATACTTTACGGTTATGTCACATATACTAAAGGTAAATATTAAATACAGTTGAGTATATTTTTCTTGTCGGCCTGCGAAGCAAACCAGCGAGTTAATAAGACACACAAGTGTCAGATAATTTATGGCTTATTCAATGCCAGTGGAGAAATAAAATCTGGTGCTTGAATACCTGATGACTTAAGGGATCTATCCTTGTCCTAGATGTATAGCCTTGGCAGGCTTTACATCTAGGGCACGGAAAGTTGACGTAAAACCTAAAGCCACAGCAGTCTTAGCCTGCTGAGACACTTTGGATCGTCACCTGGCCCAAAGAGTGAAATTGGTTTGCAAGCACAGATCTTCACTTTAAACGTACACAGCGTAGGCAGAACGAAAAGTCCTTCAGGGATGGAAAAAGTCTTAACTCTGCATGTAGACACCTCAGAAGTATGCGTACACTTTTTGTTGACCTCAGCCAATAGCAACATTTGACAACACCCCGAGTGACCATTTATCTATGTTGAGGGACAGCGCTGCTTAGTCCGAAGCAAGACCGGCCTAAAAAAAGTAGCCCAAATAACACTTTCGTTATTCACACCCAGTTGACTAGCTGCGGTCAAAGAGCATGTCATTTAAGAGTTAAGAAGACAAAAGAAGAAAATATCATCTGTCTTTAAAGTAGGGTGCTTGCCGCTACACACTATGCAAGATTCTGACGACAGCGACGGACAACATAGGCGTGCAATCTTTGTAGCCAGAGAATTTGAAAGATTGAACATCAACAGCGCTGCCGTCAATGAAATGCGATTTGCAGAACATTGCGCCCTCACAGAACAAGGAACAGCCTACATCCTCTTCTAATCTGAAAAGGGAAAGAAAGAGCGCTATCAGACGTGGCTTTCATAATAAAAACAGCTTTTCACACAGAATTAAGAAAACCTTTCTGGGAAGTCAATGAAGCGGAAAAGGTCCTAATAATGGACATATTTAAGTCAAAGGTGCTCAACTGTAATGAAAATTAAAAGCTACTCCTGGGGACCTGGTCATTACAGAAACCTTTTTTACCAGAAGGCACGTTTCAACAGAATATGGGGTCACCCATGTTTCAAGCACTGACATCTGCTGCAATATATCCTGGTGCGGCAGAAAGATAGTATGGACTTGCTACACACCTATGTCATGCCCGGCGCAAACTCGCTTGCTCTTCCAAATATCTTTCTGACGATGGCCTCCGTAGTTTTAACTGTACGATTTCTACATTTGTTCTTTTACAGAGAGACAATGATACAATTATGTAGGTCTAGTTGTAACATTCCTCTCTCCAAGGACATCTTGAACTTGTCCCTCAGTTTCTTGTTGTTGGGTATTAGTGAATTTTAACCCGTTACTCTACTGAATACCTTAGCCTTGGTAATATAGCCTTCTCAGGAAATGCAAAACATTCTTCGCAGACACCACATCTTGAATGATTCTAGTTTATAGACGAGAGTCTTGTTCATATCCCATGATTTTCAGCTATAGGTTGCAGTAAGACATGGCACTGCAAAACCCTGTTTCTTGTAGCCATTGATAGATTGCCGTTAACAAAAACGAGAAGCATTTTTGCAAGAGTATCAGGAGCCACATCCACTTGACCTCCTTCTCGCATTTGCCATTGCAAGTAACTAGGCTTTCCAGATAAATATTGATCTACTTTTGGAATTCAANACAGCCTACATCCTCTTCTAATCTGAAAAGGGAAAGAAAGAGCGCTATCAGACGTGGCTTTCATATGCTATCAGATGTGGCTTTCATAATAAAAACAGCTTTTCACACAGAATTAAGAAAACCTTTCTGGGAAGTCAATGAAGCGGAAAAGGTCCTAATAATGGACATCTTTAACTCAAAGGTGCTCAACTGTAATGAAAATTAAAAGCTACTCCTGGGGACCTGGTCATTACAGAAACCTTTTTTACCAGAAGGCACGTTTCAACAGAATATGGGCTCACCCATGTTTCAAGCACTGACATCTGCTGCAATATATCCTGGTGCGGCAGAAAGATAGTATGGACTTGCTACACACCTATGTCATGCCCAGCGCAAACTCGCTTGCTCTTCCAAATATCTTTCTGACGATGGCCTCCGTAGTTTTAACTGTATGATTTCTACATTTGTTCTTTTACAGAGAGACAATGATACAATTATGTAGGTCTAGTTGTAACATTCCTCTCTCCAAGGACATCTTGAACTTGTCCCTCAGTTTCTTGTTGTTGGGTATTAGTGAATTTTAACCCGTTACTCTACTGAGTACCTTAGCCTTGGTAATATAGCCTTTCAGGAAATGCAAAACATTCTTCGCAGACACTACATCTTGAATGATTCTAGTTTACAGACGAGAGTCTTGTTCATATCCCATGATTTTCAGCTATAGGTTGCAGTAAGACATGGCACTGCAAAACCCTGTTTCTTGTAGCCATTGATATATTGCCGCTAACAAAAACGAGAAGCATTTTTGCAAGAGTATCAGGAACCACATCCACTTGACCTCCTTCTCACATTTGCCATTTCAAGTAACTAGGCTTTCCAGATAAATATTGATCTACTTTTGGAATTCAAGCACTATCCATTGATATGGGGATTTCCAGCGCGACTCCTTTTTCATGTTCAATTTATAACCTATTATTTTACCGGCAATCACAACTGGGCTAATCAGCCGCCGCAGTTTTTTGGTCCAGTCTGTAGCTTGCACGGTCTCATCAATATATCTTATGTTAATAACATTGACGACCTTTACAGAAATGCCTGCAGAGCTATAAATGATACCAAAAATGATTTCGCTCTGTATATTGAATAGATCAAATGAAAACGTACTCCCCTGCCTTACCCTGTACAAAAGCAGAACAAAGTCACTGACATCTCTTTTAAGCGTCATGGCAACCTCTTGTCTCCAATAAAGATTGATCACAATGTGTGAATCTTTTCCATTAATACCATCCTTGTCAATGTGTCCAGAGGAGAATCATATCAAACCTTTCCAACGATTTTTCTAATCTCTGAAACAAAATGTAACTCCTTTCCCTGATGGATTGCAAAATCACTCAAAAGCTTTAATGTAAAGATAGAAGTCCTGGTACAGCAATCCTTTGTCAAACTATATTGGACATTTGATATTTCTTACCTTAGCTTAGTTATGATTCGATTGATAATTTTTCTCACGAAGACATTGACAATATGACCCATGAGACTAATTCGTCTGTGCTTGATTCAATCTAATATACAATTGATTTTCGGTATTGCGATAATGATTGACTATTAGAATTCACTTGGAATATGTCTACTTTGTCGAGAAGTTTAACTATCTTAACCGAAACATTATCCGGTTTTATTGGCTTATCCGGTTTTTTCCTCTTCAAAATTTTCTTTGTTTCCTCTTTTGGTGATTTCATTCCCAGAATTAAGATTTCTAACCACTGAACTCTTACGCAAATCTCCGGTGTATTCCAGCCATTGAGTTAGGATATCTCTTTGCTCTAAGAAAACAGTGCACTTCCTAGCTATAATATATTCTTTCGAGTCGAAGCATTTCTGAAATGAAATCATATCATTGCTTTTAAAAACATATTTTGAATCATTTGTATGTAGCTACCGTTCGAGAAACAAATGCTTAGTGTTGAGCCAAAGTTCTTTAGATTGCAGAAAAAGAAATTTGATCTCCCAGTCCAGAGAGTTCCACCTTTTAGAATCTTTATTTTTCTCTTTTTGTTGCTCACTCATCTTTTCAAATATCTCCTCAAACATCCAGAACTATTTTTCAAATTAAGTTCCTTCGAAATTTTCTCTTCTGCAGCCTTGTTTATAGTATTTAACAGTTAAAGACTTGCTCAGTGTTCATTTCAAGTATAGAAGTATTGATATGTGAAGATGCGTTGATAAATATCTGTATTTAATTCATTCAGATTTAAATGTCCTCCAACGCCTTGAAACCAAACGATAATGCTTACTTCATCATTTGGAGTTTCTTTAATTTCAACTGCAAGTTCATGATGACTAGATTGTGGTCGTTTACCCAGTCTGTACTTGGATGTGTCTTAT
>RDPX01000153.1:396708-407385 GCA_003991215.1 Morbakka virulenta
CCTTGTCAATGTGTCCAGAGGAGAATCATATCAAACCTTTCCAACGGTTTTTCTAATCTCTGGAACAAAATGTAACTCCTTTCCCTGATGGATTGCAAAATCACTCAAAAGCTTTAATGTAAAGATAGAAGTCCTGGTACAGCAATCCTTTGTCAAACTATATTGGACATTTGATATTTCTTACCTTAGCTTAGTTATGATTCGATTGATAATTTTTCTCACGAAGACATTGACAATATGACCCATGAGACTAATTCGTCTGTGCTTGATTCAATCTAATATACAATTGATTTTCGGTATTGCGATAATGATTGACTATTAGAGTTCACTTGGAATATGTCTACTTTGTCGAGAAGTTTAACTATCTTAACCGAAACATTATCCGGTTTTATTGGCTTATCCGGTTTTTTCCTCTTCAAAATTTTCTTTGTTTCCTCTTTTGGTGATTTCATTCCCAGAATTAAGATTTCTAACCACTGAACTCTTACGCAAATCTCCGGTGTATTCCAGCCATTGAGTTAGGATATCTCTTTGCTCTAAGAAAACAGTGCACTTCCTAGCTATAATATATTCTTTCGAGTCGAAGCATTTCTGAAATGAAATCATATCATTGCTTTTAAAAACATATTTTGAATCATTTGTATGTAGCTACCGTTCGAGAAACAAATGCTTAGTGTTGAGCCAAAGTTCTTTAGATTGCAGAAAAAGAAATTTGATCTCCCAGTCCAGAGAGTTCCACCTTTTAGAATCTTTATTTTTCTCTTTTTGTTGCTCACTCATCTTTTCAAATATCTCCTCAAACATCCAGAACTATTTTTCAAATTAAGTTCCTTCGAAATTTTCTCTTCTGCAGCCTTGTTTATAGTATTTAACAGTTAAAGACTTGCTCAGTGTTCATTTCAAGTATAGAAGTATTGATATGTGAAGATGCGTTGATAAATATCTGTATTTAATTCATTCAGATTTAAATGTCCTCCAACGCCTTGAAACCAAACGATAATGCTTACTTCATCATTTGGAGTTTCTTTAATTTCAACTGCAAGTTCATGATGACTAGATTGTGGTCGTTTACCCAGTCTGTACTTGGATGTGTCTTATTAGCCGTGACACTGTTCTTGGATCAAAGAGTTACGCTGACAAAATCAATTTCATTTTTTGCCAGAACAAGTCTAAGTTTATCATCATCGGGTATGGTTGCTTAACCATGTATTCATTATGACTTGACGGTTCAAGATACATCAGTGGTTTCATCTTTTCACTTTCTTATTCATCTGAGCTAGTTCATATGGTGCAATGGTATTTCTTTTCGGAAGATTTCCAATCTTTGCATTTAGCTCACTAATAATGATGACGATGTATTGTAATGATCATTGTCAATTAACATTCTCCAGGCTATTGTAAAATTTGCTAGTCTTTTCAAAACTAGTATCCAAAGTTCTTGCCTATACCATGCCAGTGGAAGGGTTGCTAGTTTGACTAACATAACCCGATCTGAAACTTGCTAAAAACCTTTCAATACTTTAATCGTACCCTTTTCCAAAACTATATAAACTCGGCGTTTGTCTTGTCTCATCCGAGTAGATAAAGGCGTGAGTGCAAAGAACCTTTGATAGCTTCCTTTTCTAATGCTTGTGAACTTATCTAATTTCAAAAATTTTCCATTTCTTCTGTGATATTATTCAATTTTTTTGGCTGTGACAAATTTTTAATGTTCCATGTTGCAATTCCCTATAATAGATAAGATTTTAAATAAGCTTAAATCCAAATGCTGTAAAAGTTTGTTACAGATGGTTTCGGCGCCCCTGTAGAATCGACCATATCATACCAAGAGAGACATTAGATCTTTGAGACAATCCCATTTACGCTGTTCATTCTTTTCTCATTTCTTGTTTCTACCATGATTACACTCCGCAAGTACAGCGGCGGTTTGCGAGTTCCCCGCACCGGATTTCTGTTAGGGCTTACTCCTTATTTTTTGCATTACATTTGCTAACCAACAAAGATAGTGGATAGCGGTATTCATCCAACTTGACTGATTGTTCCATACAGCTGACAATAAAAGTTATTCCATTATACATCCGATGAAATTTGCCCTTGATATGCGGAAGCGTTCTTTCGCCAAAATCGTCATCCGCCAATTTTTTATCGTAACCTTTGGTACCGTTTAAAGTTTGTATCCAGGACTACAATTATGGTACTCCACTTGGAAATACTTAATGGGCCTTGTTACCCGGGGATCTTTGTTATATCTGTAGTTACTGTCCCTCTAGTGCCTGACCTACGGGTGACTAGAACGGGGTTACTGTTGTGCTGAATTTTCAGCATAGCACACACACAAAAGAAGCCTTTGGCACCTTGAACTGATTTCTTAAACTAGACAATACTCTTTAGCCCGTAAGGCAGCTTAGCTGGGAGAGAAAACTGATTTAAACCCCCTGTTAATTCTCGGCCATATTCGGTCACTGAAAAGGCCTCGGGAGTAAACCTTGAAACAAAATTTTGTCTGTCGTTGTTTTGCCTGTGTTCCCGCATCTCCTATAGCGGTCTGATTGCCAAATTATATTGCGATTTCTCATTTCTTCTTTCATATCCTGATGTACTACACCGTTTTTAAATGGTCTTTCAAGAGAAAACGTCTGGATTTTGTGCTCTGCACAGGACGCTTCTGTGTTGCTTTGTATCTTCGACTCAATACTGCAAACTGAAATCGAGTGATTATTAGTTTATACAATAGTCGTACAAAATGGCGCAAGGGGTCATTTCAAAAGTTTAAAGAGATCATTGTACCTTATGCTGGGCAGCTGTTACACAATAAGCTATTGTCTCATCACTGTCTTATTGCCTCATGGGGTACATTTAGTTCAATGTGAAACACAAAGAATATGATCTTTGAATCGAATAATAGACGAATTGACATATTTGCACCAGGTGTAAAAAAATAAAAATGAAAGAGTCCAGTCATTAAAAAGGGCACTTGAACATTAGAACCAAGACACCTCAGTCTCCCAGAAGATCTGAAGGAAGTTAAAGGTGTTTACAAGATTTATGATCTGTGATCCATGATATGTGATCTATGATCCGTGATCAATCGGATACCATTGGCGATTTACGAGGATCTTCCCAACTGCCAGCATCAAGCATCCATAGACTTATTTTCATCTAACCAAGCAAATCATTCCAGTAGACCAGAGAACATGGTCTACCTTTCTTAATCATATAATAACAGTTCTGTCCCAGTACATCGTCTACAGTGGAAACGTAAAGGCTCATGAAGATCTAACTTCAGACAACAGCTGAAATGATCAGTCTGATCAGTGCATTTACACCAACACTGAGCTCCACATCAGAAACAAAAGACAAGTTTTTCTCGACAATCTTATCAGAGAAAGTACTCAAAGCGAACCATTACTGCACAATGCGGAATTTTTGCTAGTGTTCCATCTTTGAGATTTAAAGTGTCAATCGGAATTACAATGTCTTTAAATTTTGTCTGAGTTACTAAGGGTTGGGAAAAACAATGAAAATGGGCACATGAACAGCGGTTTTAATGTTTTTTGCCATCAGGATAGCAACCAGCTATTGTTAGCATTTAAAAACACAATCCCAGGATCAAGTTTACCCGCAGCTTTTGAAAAGACAAATGAGACTCTGAAAACTCCTTTGTGGGCTTCAAAGTAAATTTTTACCTACCAACTTACAAAGCACAACGAAAGATAAAAAGATAAAGTTATTCAGGGTTGGTGGAAATTAAATCCAGTAGTCGTCGAGTGGTTAAATCGATAGTTTATCATACAAGAGGTTTATGGTTCGAACACAGTCCCAGAAGAACTCTACCCAATTTGTTCTCCGTTAAAAATGATATACTCCTGAGTTCGTACATGTTGTCGCAGATAATATTTGGAGAGTGCAGAGATCCATAAATTTAAAAAATAGATTAAAAGTACAATTAAAAAAACCAGATAAAAAAACAACTCTCTACGATAAAGTGGGTTCAAAGCCTTGCTTAGAGTGAAAAAGCTAAAAAACTTAATAGTAGGAAAACAACTTTTAGTATCATAGAAACACAGTTTGGAGGAATAAAATTGAATTGATTAAGTAACTTGAAACTGTTTCAAAAATATAAAAGTATTTTTCTAGCGGTGGTAAAAGGAATACAGATATTGGTGAAAATATAACTCTCTCTCTCTCTCTTTCTCTCTCTCTCTCTCTCTCTCTCTCTCTCTCTCTCTCTCTCCTCTCTCTTCCTCTCTCTCCCTCTCTCCCCTTTTCTCTTCTCGCCTTGCTGCTCTTTGTCATACNACAGTTCTGTCCCAGTACATCGTCTACAGTGGAAACGTAAAGGCTCATGAAGATCTAACTTCAGACAACAGCTGAAATGGTCAGTCTGATCAGTGCATTTACACCAACACTGAGCTCCACATCAGAAACAAAAGACAAGTTTTTCTCGACAATCTTATCAGAGAAAGTACTCAAAGCGAACCATTACTGCACAATGCGGAATTTTTGCTAGTGTTCCATCTTTGAGATTTAAAGTGTCAATCGGAATTACAATGTCTTTAAATTTTGTCTGAGTTACTAAGGGTTGGGAAAAACAATGAAAATGGGCACATGAACAGCGGTTTTAATGTTTTTTGCCATCAGGATAGCAACCAGCTATTGTTAGCATTTAAAAACACAATCCCAGGATCAAGTTTACCCGCAGCTTTTGAAAAGACAAATGAGACTCTCAAAACTCCTTTGTGGGCTTCAAAGTAAATTTTTACCTACCAACTTACAAAGCACAACGAAAAATAAAAAGATAAAGTTATTTAGGGTTGGTGGGAATTAAATCCAGTAGTCGTCGAGTGGTTAAATCGATAGTTTATCATACAAGAGGTTTATGGTTCGAACCCAGTCCCAGAAGAACTCTACCCAATTTGTTCTCCGTTAAAAATGATATACTCCTGAGTTCGTACATGTTGTCGCAGATAATATTTGGAGAGTGCAGAGATCCATAAATTTAAAAAATAGATTAAAAGTACAAATTAAAAAACCGGATAAAAAACCAACCCTCTACGATAAAGTGGGTTCAAAGCCTTGCTTAGAGTGAAAAGGCTAAAAAACTTAATAGTAGGAAAAAAACTTTTAGTATCATAGAAACACAGTTTGGAGGAATAAAATTGAATTGATTAAGTAACTTGAAACTGTTTCAAAAATACAAAAGTATTTTCTAGCGGTGGTAAAAGAATATATAGAAGCCGTTGTGCCAGCGTGTGTTGCCAAGGAATACAGATATTGGTGAAAATATAACACTCTCTCTCTCTCTCTCTCTTTCTCTCTCTCTCTCTCTCTCTCTCTCTCTCTCTCTCTCTCTCTCTCTTTCCTCTCTCTCTCTGTGGTGCCGTGGTTGATTCAACCCTTGACGATTCATGATGAATGTTTCAGTTTTCGAGATCTGGCGGCATCCCAGACATCGCTTGTGGTCTTTAAGCCCGTGTACTCTTTTATTTGGTTTAAGTACAGCAGCCTTTGTCTCCCTCGTCCCATCCTTCCATGAATTCTACCGCTAAGGCTCAAGTCTTCAAGTTGACCTTTACGGATGATGTGCCCAGTGAACTGAATATGTCTGTTCTGTATGGTCTTTAAGAGTTGACGTTCTTGTCCAATTCGTCGGAGTACAGAGATGTTGATTTCGTGGGTTGTGTATGGAACACGCAACATCCGTCGGTAAAACCACATTTCTGCAGCTTCTATGTTCTTTGTGGTTGTTGCAGATAGAGTCCATGACTCACTTCCATATAATAAAAAAATATAACAGAATTTAAAAAAAGCTAGGAATAGACGACCGTCCTACAATTTTTTCCCGACTAACCAACTTGATTTTGGTAGAAGGGTAGTTGTCCTGTTTTCTCGCAAAAAAATAATTAGTTAATTACTTATTAATTTGCAAATATACATGACTAAAAGTAAATATGTATGTATTTTAAGGTACATCAGACATATTTAATCAACTTTTTATATCTGTTAGTCAAATGTGCGACTTTTGCATCATAAGCAAATGGTAATTAGTTAATTACTCATTAATTAGCAAATTTGCATGACTAATAGTATAAATAAAAATGAGTATATTATCAAGACACATCTCCATGCCAGTTTTTGTACCGATAGCTTGAAAAAAACGGCCTTCCGGCACTTTAGTTTGCTCTTTGAACACTCACCCACTGGTACAGGATATAACATATATTTTATACAAACTGTAACGGAAACTGCGGCTGGAAAGAGGCCTCCTTGGCTCGCTTCGGTTACCAGCAAGACAATAAAATAAGAATTTTGTTTTTCTTTGTTTCTTAGGTTCTCAAAACTCTGCAGAATATTTTTTAAAACTTCATTTGACAAGGCTTCTTGAAATACTAATTGTGTGTTTCGTTTATTCCAAGTTTAATTTCATAACATATCTTTTTATGTTCCTTAATTTGTTTGCAAAACCTTCCTTTGATACCAGTTCACCTCAAATATCGCTACAAGGCATAATTTCATTAGTTATAAAACATAGGAGACTATTGAGTATCCTAGTAACAAGCGCCTCTGTAATTCTTGAAAGAGGCGGGAGAGAATTCTAAAAATCTCTAGATTATTTTAAATGTTCATATTTTATTTGAATTCTTAAGAATATAAAAGAAGATTATCCTTGGAATCATTTTAATCTTATTCATAAGAGATAACGATTACAGAATCAAACTTAAAAACTCCAGTATATACTTCCTAAGCTCATAATGAGTTGGCAATCTATAAATTAATCAAAGTAGGATACAAAAAAATAAATCAACTATACCAAACTAATCTGTAAATGACTTAATGCAAGATTTACGTTTTGCTTTTGATTTAATAAAACGTATACCCTACCACATATCTTCAGCATTAATCATCCCTCACATCTCTCTAAATACAAAGCGGAAGGATGATAAAACAACCTTGGTTTTTCTGAATAGTATGGGTTGCATATAATACACGTGATATATGAAATTCATCACTTAATGAACCTTACGGAAATTTCATTGATGTAGTAAGAAAACATGCAAATATGTATCACGGTTTACAGCTAAAAAGCCGATTCCCATCGACACTTCTCTACTGATTATTGCCACAAATATACTTCGATCAGAGGCTTTGCAAAGTGTGTAGCTGTAAGGCTCCGCACAATCTGTTCTACGAATGCTGAAGAGGCTCAAATGTCAACAGAATATTTAGTCAATCATTTGAGCAGGGATTACAAGGGGCATGAAGGGGCATGGGGTTCCTACTAACCTAAAGCGAATCAGGATAGACTATCCTCTTGGAGGTGAAAAGTTAAATAGCCTGTCTGTGACCCACCCCACGACCGTGCCAAGCTCACCTCCTCGTGTAGTGTCCTGGAAATGGTTTCTCTTTGGATTCCAGCTAATGAGGGAAAGGCTAGAATGTGCCAGCGGAGGAGTAGCTCCCCGTAAGGTGCTGTATGCAGGGCTCACCAACGTGTGGATACGTCCCACCACTCACAAATTGCTACCTCACTGCCTTGTGAGTGGGGCATTAGACCAAAGGCTAGGCCCAACACTTATAACTGGTCGGTGCCGAAACAAAACGCGGATGAATCAAAATCAAAGCCAAACTATATCACATAGGTCGAGGCCCTAGTCAACAACGACGTCCGGTACTGTGGGTCACCAGCGTGGTACTGGAAATTGTGATACTGGTGGAAATAGACTTACGAGACGTAGAAAGGGAGGAGCTCTCCAGAAAGAGAAAAAAGGTGAAGGAAGTGAACTTGAGAGTAGGCACCCCTATTGTCGACAGCATGCCCGGAAGACGAAGAGAAGTAGTGGATCTCGTGCAAAGGAGGAACATCAACATTTTGTATATTCAGGAAACTAAAAGAAAAGATGCAAAAGCAAGAGAAATAGAAGACGATTACAAGCTGTATTACTGCGGTACGAGCAAGAAGAGAAATGGGGTTGGTATCATCCTTGAAAGAAGTCTAGTTGGAAACGTAATCGAAGTAAACCGAGTTAGTGAGAGAGTAATGTGGATGAGACTGGAATTAAATGGCTTGCAGAACAACATCATCAGCGCGTGTGAATAACAACCAGGATGCGATGATACTAAGGAAGAGGAGTTCTGAAAAAAGCTGGATTTAGCAACGACAAGAGTATCGAGAGATGAAAGGGTGTTCATCGGTGCAGACCTCAATGGACATGTTAGCGAAGACCACACTGGAGATGAACATACTATGGGAAGGTATATCTGCGGGACAAGGAATAAAGAAGGAGTAAAAGCAGTTTAGTTTGCAACATGCTGCGAGTTGGCTATTACCAACACCTACCTCATGAAAACTAATGAGCAAAGAACCACTTATCACAGTGGAAATAAGAAGACTCAGATTGACTATGTACTATGTAGGAGGTGACACCTGAGTTAAGTCATGGACTACAAAGCAGTAGCTGAGGAGCAGAGGGTAATACTCCAAATTTAGAGGAAAACACCCCCTAAAGAGATGAAGGAGTGTTACGAGAAGCTAATGAACGAGGAAAATGCATGGAAAAGTAGAGAAAAAGTAGGAGAGATATACAAAGGACTTGTGGAGGAGACGAACGTGGAAGAGGTGAAGAGACCTTTAAATAGGATGAAGAATGGAAAAGCAGTTGGTCCGGACCGTATCCCAGCGGAGGTATGTAAATGCCTAGGAAGTAGTACCCTTGCGATCTTGACGTAAATATTCAATGATATCTTGGTAATTGAGCACATACAAGATGACTGGCAAAAGAGCACCCTTGTACTCATTTTCAAGAAAAAGGGAGATGTGCAGGGCTGCCCCATCTACAGGGATATCAAACTCACGAGTTAGTCAGTGAAGCTATGGGAGAGAGTGATTGATAGCATGGTCAGGAGGGAGGCAGAGATCAGTGAAGAGCAGTTCAGCTTCATGACAAAGAGAAACACGACTGATGCCATCTTCGCTTTGCGCATGACAACAGAAGCAGCTTCATTGCGTATTTAAGGGCTTAGAAAAAGCCTATGAGCGGGTACTACGAAAGAAATTATGGTTCACTATAAGAAAACAAGGTATCATGGAAAAGTATGTGAAGTGCGTACAAGATATGTATGGTGGATGCGAGACAGTGGTGAAGTGCGCGGCTGGTAAGACTGAGCCATTTAAAGTTGAAGTTAGATTACATCATGCTTCAGCTTTGACCCCTTTCTTGTTCGCAGTGGTTATGGACGTGCTCACTGATCCCATCAGGAGGTCAAGCCCTGGCAACAATGATGTTTGCAGATGATGTTGTACTGATCAATGGTAAGAAAGAAGAAGCAGAGGAAGGAAGTGGAGAATTGCTGGGAAGCTTTAGAGAAAAGAGGAATGAAGGTCAGTCAGTGAAAAACAGAGTTCATATGTAACAACAAAGCGGACAAACTAACCCGGAGAGATGTGTTGCGCAATGAGGTAGTGAGAAACAGACTGGGCGTGGAGAACTCTTTCAGAAGATAAGAGAATCGAGGTTGAGGTGGGTTGGACACATGAAGAGAAGAGGACTACGCCGACTACGGCGGAAAGAGAGTGCTGAGGATGGACTTATCAGGTAGGAAAAAAGGGGAAGGCCAAAACAAAGATGGATAGATAACATCAAAGTTGATATGATAAAAGAAGGCTTAGGTGCGAGGACACCAAAGATCACTCTGTATGGAGATGGAAAATTCACTGCGGCAACCCCTAGTAGGGAGTAGCCGAAGGAAGAAGAAGAAGAAGAAGAAGGTTACAAAGAAAGATATTGTGAAAAAAACATTTAACAAAATTAAATCTATTCTTCGTGTTGATGCAAGAAAAAAGTTCATAAGGATTATCAAAGTATTGGAATGATCTTCAGAGTTGATTTTGACCCTCGTTGTCCAGATGTGTCTACTATTTAAAAATAGAACTTAACAATTATTGAAAATAATTTTACTTTGAGTATTGTTTTCCCGACGGAAAGTATAATTGTTGCCTACAAACGTGAAAACAATTTGATGAATTTACTTGCAAGGAACGATCCATATAACATAAAATCCATCTTACAGAAAATTGTGATCAAGCTTATTAAAAATGTGAGAAACAATTTTGTGATTTAAGTAACAATTACGTCACAGAAATATTCTTAATTATTTCCAAAGCTACTGGTGGGAGGGATGCAGTGAGATCAGCCAGTAAATTGTGCTACTAAAAGTGGAGTGTACGTTGCTTTTTGTAACGTTTGTGGGAAAACGAATGGTAGGGTCTACAACAAATTGGAAGCCATTGCTTATTGAATTACAACTCCCTATATATATATATATATATATATATATATATATATATATATATATATATATAAAAGATATAATAAGTTGGAAAGAATAAAAAAACTACACTATCCATTTCGACAAGCCTGTTTCGTGATTTTACTCACTCGTCAGGAAATGTACATTTCCTGACGAGTGAGTAAAATCACGAAACAGGCTTGTCGAAATGGATAGTGTAGTTTTTTTATTCTTTCCAACTTAGTATATCATTTATATATAGAGAGAGAGGGGGGGGGAGCAAATAGAGACACAGAGATAGAGAGAGACAGAAAGACAGAGGGACAGAGAGAAAAAGAGGAACACACACAGAGAGAGACAGACAGACAGAGACAGACAGAGAGATAGAGA
>RDPX01000153.1:408557-453293 GCA_003991215.1 Morbakka virulenta
GTTAATGTCCAAATGTATTTACTGAGTTCCGTCGAGTTCCTGTATTTTTTGTTTCGAAAAGATGAGATGTGACTTCTGTACCTGGTTTTGAATTCGTTTTCTGTCAGTCCTATGTATGTTTCAGTGGTGTTGTTGTCTTTGCGTGTAACGGTTGCTTGGTAAACAACCGATTTTTGTAGACAGTTACCGTCAAGTGGGCATGTGTTGTTTTGTCGGCAGTTGCATGTTTTTTTGTTCTTAGTACTGTTTGTATCGGTGTATATATATATATATATATATATATATATATAAACAGGTTGGTTACAAAGCTGGGATTGTAAAAAGGTCATGTTAACATAGAGGTGTACATAACTTTTTTATGTAAGCTCTATTTGGTCTGCTTTATTACTCAATTTACTACCAAAACATGTGCTTGCACATTAGTTTCTGCACAGAAAAATGCCTAGAGTATGTCTTATGTCACAGATATAAAAAATTGGGTTTCTTAAGGTGGCCTCCAGGGTACTCATCTGTCGATGTCGAAATGCACAGCCAATCTTTCGCCGTTTAAATATACCGGCTTATATACACACAAATACACTCATACATCCATACACCCATACATCCATAGCACAGTGTTTCCAAAGTGCACAAAGTTTGTGGACTTTCTCTTGAAAGGTTAAGGTCTGTAATCAAGTTATTGAGCTTAACGTTGTTGAAGAGTTTACGACTATTATTTGTTTGTGATTTCTAGTCTATTTCCATCTCATTAGCATCACTAGTATCACACTGTTTTACACACAGTCTAACTTTGATATAAATACATACTCAAGCACAGCTGACAAAATTATGAATTTAGTAATATCCTACTATTTCCAGAGTAACAAGGATAAATGAGTGGATTTCTTTAATAATTTTTTAAAACTGCTTGTGTGCCCTATTTATATACATTCATTTAGAAACTAATTTGCCTCTCCTGGTTTAACTCCACTGATCGTAAATTAAAAATTACCTCATGCTTTTTGACGTAACTTTTCACAAGGTTTATTCCTTTTTTAGGAAGGAAGAAAAGATCTTTCCTGTATAAAATTGGCTGCACCCTTTTCATTCAAATATGTGCTTTCTATCAAGGGGCTGGTTTGGTAACTTCATTATTGTTATCTTTATTGACTTAAAAGATGGAAGTCTGTATAATTAGGATGAAAAATAAATATTTACAATTTCCTCTGCTGGATTGAACTTGTTTTTTTTCAATATGAAAATATAAATTGATACATATCTTCATGGAAAGAGCAGGGTGCAAAAAAGTTAAGCAATTTTGTCATCTTTAAATTGGCTTCCTTCGTCTGTAATATCTTTGGATAGAACTGTTTAAAGTTCATCAGGATCTAGTGAAATATTGACATAGCTTCCATCCATTTGTTATATTCATTAAAGGAGATTCAAGCATTTCTGCTTAAAAATATATTTCTTCTTTAGCATGAACTTTTATTCCTTCCTGTATGTTAGTACATTTTCAATATGTCTCACTTAGTCTTCCTTGAAATATACATTAAAAGCGCGCATTTCACCAGCACTTTGTTTAAATATAATGAAAATCTTGGACAACTTAGTGTAATACCAACATTTGAAAATCCTTTTCAAAATATTCATTAATAGAATTTTTATTGCTTGGTCATTTTTTCATTTATTCTGTGCATACATATAAGATACTTAAAGTTTGCAATTTTTTTTGCTATTGAGATGTTTCGCATCAATATTTTTCTGGCTTTACTGAAATAACATAAGCTCTTTTGCTTACCAATTATTCTATCAGTTAAGGAGCCTTAGTCACTTGCTTCTTCCTACTTCATCCAATGCCAGAAGGTGCTGGTAAAACATGAATAAATTCCAAAACCCAGAGCTCTCGATCAACCATTGCATTTATCAGTTCAGATCCTATCAAACCGGTTTCCTCTTTGACGATTGACTTCAATGTGACATAAAGGCGGCCAACTCTTCTTTTTGCATCTGGAGACAAAAGTAGACGTCTTCCTGCTGGTTTATCATAGCGACTAACATGTCCGGCAAATGAAAGTCACCTCCATCTAACAATCTCTGATACACAAGGTAAGGAACCATACAACACGTTGTTTGTGGGATGATTTTTCCAAGAGATGTTGTATGCCAGTCGAAGCATCCGAGTGTATGTACGTACCATCAAGATGTTTTCGACACGCCACATTTAGTGTCCATGATTCTGAGCCGTACAGGAGAATCGTCTCTGTGCATGCCTTGAAGACTTTGGTCTTAGTTTCTTTCTTGATTGGAGATTTCCACACTTTCTCTGGAGAATGATGCACACTCCAAGTCAGCGCAATCCTAACATTGTTTGGTTTCACAGCAGCTTCCCAAGTATTAAAGTCATCAATGCATTCAATTTCAGAGCCGCCTGATGAAAGAAACCGTGTGTCATTTGATGGATTCAGAAGCTAGAATTTTGTTTTTGGTGGATTGAGATAAAACCCGACATCTTGACAAGCTTTTTCAACGCATTTGAGGAGATCTTGAGCAGATTCTGTGCAGTATTCAAGTAGTGCAATGTCATCCGCATAGTTCAAGTCGTCTAGTACCTCAGCAGGGTGTCTACTGCTGCAACGATGTTTGAATGTAAGGTCCTCATTACTCGTAATTGAGGTATGAAGGACAAAGTCAAGTACAATGATAAATAGAGAAGGAGCCAGTGGGTATCTTGAATGTGTTTGCCTCTTCTTNGATGAAAGCAACAGTGTGTCATTTGATGGATTCAGAAGCTATAATTTTGTTTTTGGTGGATTGAGATAAAACCCGACATCTTGACAAGCTTTTTCAACGCATTTGAGGAGATCTTGAGCAGATTCTGTGCAGTATTCAAGTAGTGCAATGTCATCCGCATAGTTCAAGTCGTCTAGTACCTCAGCAGGGTGTCTACTGCTGCGACGATGTTTGAATGTAAGGTCCTCATTACTCGTAATTGAGGTATGAAGGACAAAGTCAAGTACAATGATAAATAGAGAAGGAGCCAGTGGGTCTCCTTGAAAAACGCCAGTGTCTATCTTGAATGTGTTTGCCTCTTCTTATGGTGTAATCACCACAGCAAATATGTTTTTGTACATCACATGGATTGCATTTACAACATTTGTAGAATTTCAATCATTCGGTCAAGTCTGATGGAATCAAAAGCTTTCCGAAAGTCAATGAAACTTATGACAGCCTCCTTTTTGTAGTTTTTCAGCTCCTTGACAATCCGCCGAAGAGCTAGAATATGGGAGGTGGTTGATCGACCCTTACGAAACCCATTTTAATTTGGTCGCAAATCGTTGTCGATGACAGGTCAGATCTTGTTGAGTAGAGAGCGATTGTAGATCTTGGCTGCTACTTGAGAAAGTGAAATTCCTCTACAATTTTCTGATTTTTTAGGATCACCTTTCTTGGGAATCGGTATTAATCCGGATATGCTTCATTCGATTGGACTCATTTTCCGAAACTCTCGAGGCAATTCGTCACGTCCGGTGCTTTTCCATTTTTCAACTGGCAAACAGCAGTATAAATTTCTTCTTGAATCAGATCGCCACTTTCAATTTCAGTGAAGAGGTAAAATATCTTCTCAAAAGGTTGAAGATCAGACTGAGCAACTGCATATGCATTCATCAGATTTTTGAAGTAATTTTTCCAAGTTTTAAGTCGATCTTCACCTTCAATAAGTATGGTACTTTACTACTTTTTTCCGGATATTGTTTTCACTTGATTCCAAGCATTTTTTATAACAGAGGAGGACGCTGGAGTTTCGAATGAGCTCAAAATGTTATTGATACGTTTATCTTCATAACGATAAAAAAATTTTCGGATGTAGTTTTGAAAAGATTGAATGTTCTGTGTTGAAGCACGTAGAGTTGCTTTTTGTGCAGCTGTGACTGGTCCAATATCCACTACTTTTGTAGATCCAGGTGGTTTTGGTGGCAGCATCTCAGCACCAATTGATTTTGCAATAAAAACAAACGACGTATAATCCTGTTTTACTACCGGTAATTTGTTGAAGCGTGTAAAGATTGTGTTGTCAATACGAGTAGCGAGGGCTTTGTCATTCGTGAGTACCTTCCAGAAAAACCTTTTCTTGGTAGTTTGTGCAGGTCATCGCATACTGAGCTTGACAGTTGCTGTTACCATACGATGATCACTACTAAGAGGATTGGAAGATGAATAGGGTCCGCACTCGATGATACTATTTCGCCACCGTTTTCAGTAGATATATGTGTCCAAAGTTTTCGTTTTGGCTTTTGAATTGATGTCAATTTGGGCATTTGTATCACCTCCGATGAAAAGCACAGAGTGCGATGGCACTTCTTCGACAACTCTAGTCAATTTCAAGTAACATCCTGTAACGATGTCATCGTCAAGAGCATTGTGAGGAGAGTAGCATGCAATGACAGTGGTCTTAGGATTACCTTTGAATGTGGCAGACATAATACATTAGTCATGTTTTTTCACTGATTCAAGAAGAGGCAGAAGCTCTGTATTTATTGCAATGTCCACGCCATGAATTAAGGGTCCACAGCTGTTACATATGGCTGATGAGGTAAACAAATTAGTTGATCCAATAATACGGATAACTATTTTAGGATCAGTGTTGCTATGCATAAATCGATGCTCTTGTATGCATGTTATGTCGATAGCATAATCAGTTACTAGTTTTTCTAGTTCAATTTAAACAGACAGATGTTGGATTGTTTGTAGTTGGTTTTGAGAGGCCTTTCTTTGGTTTACGACAATTAAAACATTTCCGCCCCTCAGGAAAGCAGCCCTCCACTGCAAGGTTTAGGATAGACTTATCATAAAATGGAGGAACTGCATCGTCAGACCGCATGATTGGTCGGTTATCAAGAGCTTCAACCTTGGTGCTGTAATTGGACTTTTTCATGTTTTTTTTTAATGGCTTGGCACGTATACGGCCCGCCACACCTGAATATGCTTTACGGTTCACCACTTACTGGAGCGGTGCACCTTCTCGTTATCATGCTGTATATCATGCCTCCGCAAAGCTGCGTTGTTCTCTCTGCCGAAACACCAGTTTATCAATGATTGCTACAGGAACTACAACTACCCGTACAGAGTAGAGGGACTTTTTATAGAGGTTTGGTCACCTCCAGTGGGCTGCCAGAACCATAGTTCATCATAGCCTGCCTCAAAGCCTGCCCACATGGTGTTACTGCTATTCGATCCATAGCTGGGACCATAACAGGTGCTACCACTCCGGGTCAGAGTGGGCCTGGGAGCTGTGATGACTAAGGGGTAGCTCCACGATCTCCCAAACTCCAGATCTCCAGAACCAGAGCCTCACCACGGGGTGCAGTTTAGGGTCATACTCAAGACAATCATTGTAAATAGGTCGACTGATTATTTAACTTTCGAAATTATTTACTATTATGGTAGATTTTTACTAGAAAAAACAAATCCGTCACAAGACGAAAGATAACGTATTCCACCGATTTGAAAATAAGAGCTCTGTTTAATTTTTTTCAATAAAATAAAGAATAGAGTTTTGGTTTTCATACACGGATAAATACACGAAATATACAAAACAGACTGTTGGAAATATTGGTTTTGAAACAATAACAGTAACGGCTTGTAGTCAATCGTAAACTGGTAAAAAGTTATGAAAGATATTGAAGTCAATGTTTTGGGCTCTATTATTTATTAAATAGCCTATCGTTCCTTGCCAAACCTTTTTATTAAAGACACCAAGTGAAATCAAAATACCCTTTATTGAATTATTTGAGCAAGGAAATTGTTTTCACTGGAATTTATTTGTCTCGTCTCTACGCATTATCATCAGCCAAATAGTTTTCATATTTAAGACTTTCTGTCTCGCTTGCCAACGGTATTTGGTGAAAAACTGGTTTTTAATTGTTCACAAGTGTCATTAAACCCCTTGACGTAAAGCGCATCGCAACGTTTGGTTTCAAGGGACACACTGCTTCTAATGGGCTGGTAAAAGTAGGATTGACAGTGTCCTTCAACACAAATCTCTTGATGAACAGAAAATTGCCCATCAAAACGAGCATTCTTTCTCGCACTGGATTTGCCTTTACATTCCTTGAATAACCTATATTATTGTTACACAGCTTAGCATTTTCTCCCTGCACAACTCACAAGTTTTTTAGCAATCCACTCTCACAACCTCGCAAATGTGCATCCGTGTCAAGTCCCTAACGTCATCAATCTATCGTCTTCTTGGTTGACTTATTGTTTCAGCCGTCATTCTAAGAGTTGCCTTCTTTACCAATCTTTTCTCATTCATTCGACATATGTGTTCGACAAAACCCAGCTTTGTCTTGCTGATTAATTGTTGCAATGTGGTTTTTGTCTAAATTCTGCTAATCGCTTCAACACTCTTCTCTTCAACGAGTATATTGCAATAACAACGCATCTCAAATGCTTCCAGTCTCCTTATTGCTCGTCAGTTAAGCTTCTGCAGGATCCATCATCACCGCTTCCAGACTTTCCTGCAAGATTGGCTAGCTTTCCTCCATAAGATCACTGTCATCAGCAAATTACAGGTTATTGACGGAACGTTCTGGAAATGTGGGCCACCTTGAGACTCTAAACAGACTGTAGCACCCTTTCTAGGGACTGTAGCACCCTTTCTGTTCTTAGACACTGCTTTCTGTGTCTCGACATTTTACCTGGAAAAACTAATCCTTGAAAATGGTAAAAGGAGGCATACAAACCTTGCCAGGGGATGGATTGATGACAGTAAAGTCTTTGACATGAATTAAAGAATGTACGTCCTTGTTCAATACAGCAGACAAATAAAAGGGATCTTATTTACCAGTATGCAAACGTGGCAAACAAAACTTACTGCTGAGGGACAATCACTGGGTACAGTAAAGATAGGGAAAGATACTTTTCAAGAAGATAGCTTCTCAACATTGCTATTTTTTAATGTGGATGATAACAAAGATACCTATAACACGATGATTTCCTAGCCAGCATTGTGTACCGTTTTAGGCGTCGAAAGAGGAATGCAATTTGGTATACAGAAATGTGGATTGGTAATAATACAGAGTGGACAAGTGAAGGAGTTTGATGGTGTCACTCTGCCATGTAAAGAAGTAATGAAACAGGTTGCGAGAAAAGAAACACTTACCTTGCAATATTGGAACTAGACAAGATAAAGGAAAAAGAAATGAAATAAGAGTCCAGCTCAGCTTGAAATAAAAATTAATTGGGAATAACAAATCATTTGAGATACAGAGTGAGAGTGTTGAGAAAGAATGTAGATAAAATGGCAGAACTTGGCTGAAAACAAAGAAACTTTTAACTTGAAAATTCTGAACCTTATGGACTCAGAGGAAGCCATAAATTTAAGAGCTTTATCATGTCATGAGTCGTATGCTTTATCTGAGCTACATTTCGAGAGATACTTCTTTTATCGTAAAGATGTGTATCTCTAGAAACGTAGCTCAGAAAAAGGTTCCGACTGAAGACATGATAAAGCACTTACATCTATAACTTGTTAACTATCCATGAAATGAAAATACTGTGAAAATTTAATATACGATGTGACCATGTCACTGAGCATCGCAAACTTGATATTGTCATAATCGTCAGCTAAACAAAAGTTGTTTTTTTTGGCTGACAATTGTGAAAACATGAAACTGACAGTTCTAGTGCAACTGCAGCTCACTTTCGTGTTGTTGCGATTTAAAAGCTTGTGTAGACGACGGCTTGGCTCCTAGTAAACTTTAATCCGCTATCAATATCGAAGCAAAAAATATCGCAAATACATACGATATCGACAAACAAGCTGAGCAACTAGCAAGCACTCTTGCTTTCATCACATTAAAGGACCACAAAGACAATTTCGAGACCAAACTACCGTGTAGACTGATCAACCCCAGCAAGAACAGCCTCGGTGCAGTAAGCAAGACAATCCTTGACCGCATAAACTCAGATATACACAAATCACACAACCTTAACCAATGGGAAAATACTAAGAACCTTATTGAATGGTTCAAATCCAAGAGACTTTCAGAAAACTCATCAAACAAAGCAGTTTTTAATGAATTAAAAGCCACCTATGAAGGTGCATTGAAAAGAAAGCAGATACCACGATATCAAACTGAATTACAATCCACACCTGGCACACACAAGAAAGAGAAATCGGCCAAGAAACATCATATGGTTTAACCCACCATTTAGCGAAAATCTGTCTTCCAACGTCTCACGCAGATTTCTGAACCTAGTTGATAAACATTTTCCATCATCAAGACGTCTACACAAGCTTTTCAATCGCAACAACACGGAAGTGAGCTACAGCTTCACTAATAATGTTTGGAAAATCATCAACTCCCACACTAAAAAGATAGCATCACCTAATCTATCAGCGAAGTTACCATGTAGCTCCAAGAAAAAAGACTATACCCTTTGGACGATGACTGCAGAGAAAAATCAGTCATATATACATGCGAAGATAGTGCGCCGGAAGTCCAGAAGAAAGTTTATATTGGGCTGACCGAAAAAGATTTCAAGACAAGATATAACGGACATGAGCAATCATTAAGAAATGAGAAGTACAGAAACAGCACAACCCTTTCATTGTACGTATGGAACCTGAAAGAAAATGTCATCACTCCCACCATGAAATGATCAGTAATAACGCACGCGCAGCCCTATTCAGACAAATCGAAAAAGTGCAGCCTTTGTTTGCGGGAAAAGTTCGAAATCCTTAGTTACGCTAACAAAGAGGAGCTGTTAAACAAGCGTAGTGAACTCATTGTAAAATGTAGACACTTAAATAAATCCCTGTTAGCTAATTATAAAACAAAGGGCTAGGTGTGATAAAGCAATTAAAAAATCTTTTTATTACTGCATATTCAGTTAAACCAATTATGTCAATCCCATGAGGGTAATTTTATATCTTTTGTAATTTGTTCTAATTATAACTAGATACCCTAGAGAAATATATTCATTATGTTTAGCTGACGATTGTGAAAACATGAAACAGACAGTTCTAAACTAAGTTTTGTTGATTTTTTTTATTTATCAGCTTTTCTTTAATGTTGTCAGTTGGAAGCTTTCAATTTTTCAAAAATGGCTGTATCGATGAGGCAATCTTCGTTTCTGTATCTAGTTTATTCCCCACGAAATGCAAATGAGTTTGGCTATAAGCTGTTTTAAATAAAGGGGAAGCAAGACTGCATTTGATATAGCTTAAAATCGGGGAAGGGAGGCATCAAAAAGCCTGGTGAATATATTACATAGATCTTCCGGTACCAGGTGATTTACGTATTTATATAGCATCGAACATGTTTCTTGATTACCAAGTCTTGCAACAGACCATCAGCCAAACTGCTACAATAGAGGGCCAGGTTAGGCGTCGAATGGTGTACGTGTAACAATTCTAGCAGCTCTGTTTTGTAATATCTGTAAAACGTTTAACAAAGTTGCCCCAAAAGATCCCCAAACAATAACTCAAGTGGGGTTCAACAGTACAAAGATACATATTTCTTAACGTATCCGCTTGAACATAATCTTTCGCATACTTTAAAAGGCCTATTGGTTTAGAAATCTTCTTATTTATGTGGCTTTCCAATTTTAGACCATTATTAATCATAAAGTTTTAACAAGGCTGAAAGTTCTCTTTTTATCAACAGCATCAAGCATCTACCAGAAGAAAATGAAATTGCTGTATCATCAACATGCATTGCGGCCTTTGCCTTCTTTAGTGAAAAAGGACGGTCTTTTACATATATCAGGAATAGAAGAGGTCCAAGGCAAGAACCTTGAGGGACTCCTATTTTGACTTTAGCAGTATCTGAGATGACATCGTTGCATTTGCGGCCTCTAGTTATGCAAGTGTGAGCTAAACCACTGATGTTCAAGGCCATCGATACCTTAAATACGCATTTTATTCAAAAGACTGATCCACTTTCTTTAGATCAACGAAAAACATGGTGGTGTATTTTTCTTTATCAATATTAACATACCAGTTATTTGGCACAGCTTAATGAACAAGAGACAACCGAATCGAAATTACGAGAAACATAACCGATCCGTATATAAAAGCCTGTTTAAATCAAGGCACTTGTAAAGTTCCTCATAAATGAGCCTTATTAAACAACCTTGGAACTACAAATTACAAGTTTTTACGTACAAGAACGTACGTTAGCGAATATATACGTAATCCGCTTACCCCAAAACATCTTGAAATGTTTTCATTTAGTACGTGACTAGGCTAACCAAAGCCAGTTCGCATAAAGCTAAGAGTGAAAGTAAATTCAGACTTGCTGTGTGTACGTTAAAAAAAATTAATTAGCTTAATTAAATCAATTAGGCAATCTCTGTCCTACAAGTAGGACAGAGATTGCCTTGTAATTTGATCACTCCTCCGTTAAGCCACTTTTAAAGATGGTGCTATCGTGTGTGTGTGTGTGTGTGTGTGTGTGTGTAAGCTGCTGGAGGTAGATTTGAAGACCATCCCGGTGAGTTCGATCCGGCCTCATGAAATGGGAAACAAACCTCCCCTCACCGCCAAAAGGCAGATCGGTTTGGAAAGAAATCAGAAACAAAAAACTTTCACTTACCACCAGGGGCGGCACAAGGTCAAAAAATTTACTCCAAATCGACGACGAACCAGATTCAAAATCATATGAACTATGTGCTATCGTCCAACTATCAGGAAATATTTCTGACTCAACTAACAGATCATAAATCTTAAACAGAGAATGTGAGAGAAATGAAAACCCAATTATGATGACTTACAATACCGTCGGAGATAAAGCCAATGAGGTCTTTGTTTTATTAAAAACCTTCTTAACAGAAGCAAAATCGATTATCCTAAACGGAAAATTCACACCTTTTTCAATTTTCTTTCATTTATGAGAGGGTTGAGATGCTGTGGTATGTAATCACTTTGCTTTTTTACCGATTTTACAAAAGAAATCACTTATCGGCTGGGCAGTTTCTTGTTGTCAGTTCAAGTGTGAACTTTAATATCAAGACACCTAACATTTACTGACTCTAATCTTTTATTTAACAGCAAATTGATCATCCTCTGTGTTTCTTTCAAGTTCCCCTTATAAAGAACAATTAGTTTGGTGAAGTAATCACGTTTGAGGTTTTTGCTAATATTATTAACTTTATTCGGTACATGCTTAGAGAAATTCAAAATAATATAAGAATTGCTTTTCACAGCATCGGTCTTTGGTCTGTTACTAATACGCGCAAGATTTTTGCTTTCATTATTCAACCAAGGGGCAAGCTTATCTGAAACGTTTATTGTTCGGATTACGGCATATTTTTCAACAGTTTAAGATGAGACCGACCATTTTTCAACAACCTCGTTAACGATAAATTCGCCGTCTAGCTTTCTCTGGTTAATAGCAAGTTTTTGAAGTTAAAAAATAGCCTATTAAATATCAAATAACAAGTCTATGAAAGCCTTTATCTTAGATAAGCGCTCTAATATTATCGATATGAAACAATAACACAATGTAACAGCATTTTTGCTTGAGACACTTTTTTGTTGCTTTCCAATGTATTTTTGTGCACTGAATCCGAAAACCACATTTATTTTTCTCAACCATCGTTCGTTTCTATGATACTGAGAATAGTCACTTTTTGAAAAATACTGAAAATTACCCGAAATATGAGCCTACCACTAATCCATTACAACAAGGCAATGAAGCACAATGTAGTTTTCTTATGATAAATAGCACGTTTTCACCATTTGCACGATTGTGAGAAGTTGCCACTTAAATTTGCGAGGCTTATGTAAAGTATAACACACTCGTTAATGTTAGTTTTTAAGCATAGCATAAGTACGGAGAGAATAGTTGTTATACATGTAGCTACCAAATGCTGTCACACCTGTAACTGTAGTAAATGTGTGCTCTATAGCTGGAAGAACTTTGCCGAACGTGATTGTCTTGAGTACTCCGATTTATCATTTCACACTATTGACCATATGTAGTCTCCCATCATTGTGGCATCCCATCGTTCCTGATACCTACGTTCTATGGTAGCAATATCTTAATGAAATCGCTAGCCATGCTTCTCGCTGACAGTTCCGAGATTGGAAGGAAAAAAGTCTAGATGTAAATGTAAAAAGTGCAGTTTCAAGGACATGGGACATCCCTTGCACTTGAAAGCTGCGACAAGTTGTGAGACAAGAGTTTCGTAGTTTGGACTTCTCTTGTTACCAAGAAAGTCCTGGACAACATTTCGAATAGCGCTCCAGGCGTCCCGTTAAATTTCGCTCATTCCAGGTTCGAGTTTGTCTGATTGCAGCATCTTCTTAATCTCTGGTCCAACAAAAATGCCTGCTTTGACTTTTGCCTCAGACAGCTTAAGAAACATGGACCTAATTTCTTGAAAAACTGGTCCTTCCGTGCTTAATGCCTTGACAAACTGTTTGACAAGTTTGACAATGAGGTAACAGAATCGTTTTGCGATCCACCAAAGCAGGTCAGATAACATTCAACTTTCCTGGTTGCAAATCTTCCCTGGGAGGCGACATTTTTCGTTGATAGTGCTCTTTGTCCGCCATTTTTTTAAACAGGACACATGTTGATAACAGTATTTGTATACATTACTTTTTGATTATACATTTATTGAAACGCTTTTATCCTGTATAAATATTCGTAAATAAATAAATACTATTCCACAAGCACAAGAAACATGAATATGTTGTGAATATGTCGTCTCAATAAAAAACATATCATCTTCAAGTCACCACATACATCCCACTTGAAACCTCTGTATTTGATGTTGTCAAGGAGCTGTTTGACGTTGTCATAATTCTCCTTCTTGTGTACGGAATGAACAAGAGGAATTGATGGGTGTTTGTTGCCATTGAGTAGTAGAACCGCTTTCAAACTCCTTACAGAGCTATCTATGAATAAACGCCATTCGGAAGGCTCGTGTTCGAATCCGATAGCAGCAAATAAACCGTTTTTATCCTTGCAATAGCACATATCACCGCTGGTATCAAAAATGCTCTAAAACACGGCGTGACACTTTCGGTACACAGACACCTTGCAGTCTCCTTTCAACAAATTCCATTCTTTTAATCGAAGTGTTAGTAGCTCAGCTCCAGACTTAGTTAGATCTAGATCTCTGATCAGATCGTCAAGTTCTTGTTCATTTACATAGTGAGGTTTAGTGCTACACCTTGGACGATAGGCTTCATCTTGACCTTCAGTACTTTTAGCCGTTGAATCATCAAATGATATCTCCATCGCAGTTTCAAACTGAAAACAAAGTGAAAGCAATGAGTTAGTGATAAAATACTTGAAGAAATATTTATGATTATAATAATTATTGCTTAAAATCCTCAAATTGATTTGTGAAACGCACTACTGAAATCACTAGATACATCGTACTTACATTTTCGGGAGGTTGCGGTACTCGTAGTTGCTCATCATGAGAAACAGGCGCTCTGGATGACGGAACGTCAGGATAATGAAGAGATGTTCTTCCTTTACCCTTTCTATACTTTGAAATATCGATCATGCAGAAGAACCAATCGTCATGATGATTGCTTTGCTCTCTCCATACTCCTCGAATTGCGAACGGCATTACACTTCCTTTATTTCGCATCCATCCTTCAAGGCTTGATCGGCACGTACCACAAATGACATGCGGAGTCCATGGCTTATCCTGATCGCCCATTGATATCCCAAAGTACAGTCAATAGGCTACCCAAGACTTATTCTCTCTCATGATTTTATAAGAGACATGCTGACACAAACGTAACAGAAATTGTTGGGAGAGTTCTTGCACGTCCTATTTGTGCTGGACATCGTAAAATTAAGGAACAATCATTATTAATATCCCAAAATGAATCCTGAGCAATGTGGAGGAAACTGTTCACAAAATATAAAGCAGTTATGAAGCGAAGGGTAATGCTTGACTTCTGGTCACCTTTCCCGTGATTGTAATCATACTTATTATGCTGCACAAAACTCTGCACTGAAGATCATTGCACATTAATAGCTTTGTTCACATCGCTCTTATTTGGTGCTTGCTAAATAAATAAACAAACAAACTGCGCTGAATAAGTAAAATGGTAGGAGCCTAGACGGGAAGCTTAGACATCTAGTCGGCTGAATATAAGTTTAGGTTTGATCTTTTAACATTAGCATGCAGCGCTCCTTTGAAGTTGAACTTTATAAAGATTAATGGTTGCAAATCTGTTGTTTTTGTTGCGTAATCACTTCTCCTGACAAAAATGAAGCCACCACAAAAATGCCAGGTACCAGAAATGCAAAGTTGACTCTTGTGGAAAAACGAACGATGCTATAGAAAAACAAATAGCATATTTGGAATCAACGCAAAAAACTGATCGTCAAAAAAAATGAGTCAAGGACAACTTTTTTGAAATTTTGTGACATTGTGTAATCTATTTATATCTATGACGTAATAACTAATCCTTTTCAGTGACAAAAGTTACGTCGCTCCCTACAAGAAACGGGGAAGAATATCAGCAGTATAGTGCTTAGCCTCTAAAGATACAGTCTTTTCTTCAAAATAAATCAAAAGGTTTAATTTTATTAATAATATTTACAGGAAGCTGACGGATACAAGACACAAACGTGGCTTTAACAACTGCAACATCACAGGTTGGACTGAGCAACCACATCAGTAAGACCAAGAACCTAAAGATAAACTGAACGTGCACTGACACTGTTACGTTGGAGGAAACCGTCAGAAAAAGTTAATAGCTTCATCTACCTTGGAAGCATCATTAACAGCCAAGGAGAACTTTTGAAAAATTCAAGGCAAGGATCGACAAGAAAATCTTTTATAGATCGGAAAGATCTGAAGCGCAGAGAAGGCGTCACCGGATACAAAATCGGAATGTTCAACGTATCTTGTTAAACGGAGCTTAGACGTGAAGAACAATCACGACAACCATAAGGAGTGTAAAAATCGTCGTCAACAATTGCGTCAGAAGAATTCTTCAAATCCCTTGGTAGAAACCATTAGAAATATCTGTTTGTTACAAAGAGCCTATCACCTTTTTGTTAAAGATGGGCTGAATAAAAGAAGATGGAGTTGGGTTGGACAAACTCTAAGGAAGCCAGCGATTAGCGTAAACATATTGGGCTCTGAAGTGGAAATATCAGAGAAAGCGCAAGAATTGCCGTGCAAAGAACGGCTAGCAGTGGAACCTTGAAGCATATACCAGGATAATGGAATACACCTGAAACAACTAAAGAAGATCATCTAGAGTAACGGACTTTAAAGGAATGCTATTATGGGCTTAGGCCTTAGAAGGAGTGATGGACAGACGTAAACATGTATGTAAGTAAATAAGCTTTGGTGTAATTTATTACTTGTTGGTATTTACAATTTTCAAATATTCAGTTTCTATCAAGGAAACAGGATTAAAAAAGAATTTGATATAAAATACAGTAAGACCCATTAGGTAAACAGTAACGTTTGAGCACAGTCGTGACGACACTGAAGAAATTCGACTAATCAGGATAATGTCTTAGTTCTGGTTTCAACTTAAATTTAATTAACGTAACTCTTATCATTAAACGTTTTACAGACTTGAACAGTTCCTGATGCAAAGAGAGTGTGCATTTATCTAATATGTTATGGTGTTGCATGTTCTTTGAATCCTAATTTTTTTACTGTAAGCTCTTGGGTTTTTTGAGGCATTCCCAAGTGATTGGAAAAATTTCAAACTTGTATATAGGATACAAAGTAAATAAGTACGTACGTAAATAAGTATATATATAATATATATAATATATATTATATATTACATATATTATATATATTATATATATTATATATATATATATTATGTATATATAAATACATATCTACATATCAACTCGTAATCAACATGTACCTGCCTCTTCGCCTTCTGGCTCAAGAATTACGCCTGAGTGGTTGTTGAAAACAGTATTTACATTATGAAAAAACGATCGTCAAAGTAGAAAATAACAACCCCCGATCACGTTCCTAGATAACTGTAAAAGGGAAGAACTTATTCCAAAATTCCTGAAATTTAGAATATCCACTAATGGATGCTTTGACGACAAAAGCGTTCCGAACTTCCTGCTTCAGCTGTTCATTAAGGAACTAGTGACAGAAAAAAATGACCTCAAAACCATGAACCAGAAGCTCGACATAAGAAGTGAACAGTTGAGAGCTTTAACGCCAACTAGCTGCCTACCTTCTATCATTCTGTACACACGTATCACCAGACGTCAAGTACGCAAGGAACAGTTGAGAGTACATAACAAGAAGCTGACAAAACTTATCAGAGGAACAGGAACAACCCCTGTTTAAAGAGCAGAATGCAGCCGTTTTGTATGGCCTAGAGAAGTCCCCATCATCGTATGTGATACAGACTTTATCTCGTGGTCCCAAGAACGTTGTACTTGATAGTTTTGATCCCAAGGATATTCTCGCTGAAGTTGATGGACTGTTGAATCATTTTGAAAATAAGAACATTTCGTATGAGATTATGACTGATATCAATGTGAAAACAATAAACTATATTAAGAAATGCCGAAAGATGAAGCTGTCCAGAAACATCATGATGACTGAGAAGTATTTGACGGAAAATAGCTTACTTGCAATCCCATTCGACAAAGGAGTGGGTATATGCTTGATGAAGAAAAAAGCAAATCAACAGAAAATGAATGTCATCATAAACCTCCCTCAGTTTGAAATGATCGAGAACAAAAGAAAGAATGCAAACAATCCAGTGCTGAAAGAAGAGTAGAGAGTTACAGAGATCCTTAAGAAACTACTTGATGATGGACGTATTGATGAGATCCTGTAAGCATCCATGAGACCGAAGGGTAGCCAGCCTGCTCGCCTTTATGGGTTAGCCAAAGTCCATAAGAAGAACATTCCTGGAAGGAAAAGAACATCTCCATAAGAAGAACATTCCTGAACATTTCGCCCAGTTCTATCTATATATCGGCATACCATAAGGTTGCTGTAAAAGTGGCCGAGTGGCTCTCTGTCGTCCCAAAATGTAAAATCGACTCATCGACCAAATCTGTGTGTGACAAACTGAAAACTGTACAACTCTCTGAGGATGAAATAATAATTAGCTTCGATGTCTCCTCATTATACACCAGCGTACCTGTAATGGAAGCAATATTGTTCTGTGCAGATCTGTCATTCTCTGTGCAAGAAGACAAAATACCTAGTGTGTCGAAAGAGACTTTCATCGCTGTGGCAAAAATAGCATCATGTGATGTTGTAATGTCAACGCACGACGGTTGCTGCAGACAGAAGGATGGCCTAGCCATGGGCAGCTCACCAGCCCCAAACTTTGCCAATGGATGGCTCAGCCAGTTTAAGGAAAGCATTAAAGGCGAGGTGCAGCTCTATGAACGATTTATGTACGATATCCTTAGGTGATGCAATAGAATTAGCTGTTAGTTGTTAGTCTCTGTACACTATGTCTTTTGTCATATTTGAATCTCATAAGTGTTTTGCGGTTTGTTTCAGATTACCTGACGATGAGTGTAAACTCGTGTATATATATATATATATATACATATATACATATATACATATATATATATATATATATATATATAAAAGTAGTAAGTATAGTAACTTTTAAAAATTTTGTACACAATCCAAATCTTATTGTAGAAAAATGAGAAAATCAATGCTATGCATATTTATTTATCTTCTTTTTATTTCTATTCAACTGCCATGTCTGTTCTTGATAAAAAAGCTTTCTGCAAATGTAGATTCTCAAGAATGTCAATCTGGCACACAAATGAACCCTTGGATTGAGCAGTACAGACTTAATTGGCTTACAATTTTGGTAGCGAATGCTGGTTTAAATGGAAATAAATTATGGTCTAGTGACTGGTAACACGAATGACATGTACTACAGGTTCTCAAATTGTCATAATTATTTAATGAGTTTACCGTTTAAATGAGAATTCATCTTTTTGTGAATAGAGGTAATGGTAACTTTGTTATAGGCATCATCAATTACATAATGAGAAGTAGCAGTATTTTTAAAAGTGTTAATAAGTTCGTTGAAGTGCATCAGTTTGCTTGTTCTGCCAGTGTATATATCACTATTTCCATAACATTTATTGCTTTTCAGTGATTGTATAGCCGACGTCATTCGTCTTCCTGTGATTTTTCCTTTTTGCCGAGTCTTCTCAAGGTAGAGTATGAAAAAAGACCACTGTTTTTTCTATTTCACGGTGCACTAAAGCATTTCTAAGGCCAAAGTATGTCCCTCCCCTATTAGCCTGCGTGGAGCTGCAATTCAGTGGTTGGCACTCAGATGGTCTTGTATTATTGATTTCTTCGTAATGTTTCATTAGCAGTACGATTTTCACTTCCTTTCTTCATGAGACTACTTTTTTGATGCTTATCATTCAATTCTTAATTTCAAGCTTATCCGTTGGGGCTAGTAATTTAGATATACACTCATTTTCTATTTTTTCATTTCTTTTCTTTACTTGCTTTCCATATACTTAGCACCCCATCCTTGTCTTATGTCCCTTCTTTGTGGTATCATATTTCATTTATGATGTTTGTATAATAGTAGAAATGCAATTACATATTGAATTAACGGATTTTTTTTCATATTTCGAGTTACCTATATCAAAGTTTACTCGACAATTTTACGAGTACTTGTGCTGTATTTTATTGGATATTTTCAGTGCTATTTCTATTTCAGTTCTCGTATGGATCTTGCAGTGAATATCTATTGATATACAGTACAAACTACGATTATCTATTGATATAGATATTTTCAGTACAAACCACGATGTAATATCTATTGAACATAATGTAAAGGTCTTGTTTTGTAAAGAATCCTATTAATTTTTCTTCGTTTGTGTTTGTTAAATCAGCGTCATTAATATTTTAAGCTATTTACAATTGTGAGTTTCTAGGTCTTTCCTGATACTTGGATTGAACACACTTCCTGCTCCAACATCAAATCCTCAAGGCTGTCTTTTTACATTTGTGTCCACCTTTATTCGTGAGCAGCAGGATGCATCTTTATATTCTTTGAAATAATCTTTTAAATACTAGCACAGAAGAAGGATAATATACAGAATTTCTGAGGACGAAAAATCGTTCAGTCACTATTTCAGAGCACATGCGCCATCATGGAGAACGCACAAACGATGTTAAGCAATCTGGTGTCAATTCATGTATCGTTAAAATAGTTTGGCTTTGCACTAAATACTTCAAGGAATTTGGGAAAGATGTAGAGAAGGAGAGGAAATTGGAAAGGAAAAACAATGAGAAATAAAGCTTTTTGTACTGCTTTTAAGTGCAGCAAAACCAAAATTGACAATTTAGCTCAGCTTCCGATCGTTTTCCAGCTGACCCACATTGGTGAGTGCCACTAAAAATGTCCAAATTGATTTCATGTTCTCATAAATTAAATTAATAGTGGAACAGGAGTTAGAAATGTTGACCAAAAATAAGGCTCTTACATCGTTCTGAAGAGAATAATACACTTTCGCCGAAAATTGGCCAAATCAATGAATTTGCTTTATTAAATTTCCTCTTAATACGTGTAATTCTGTTTGACCTCTCATTTGTAAAACCAAATTAATGAGAGATTTTTTGTCTTTTCCTTGGCCTGCAGGAACAGGAACACTACGCGAGTTCTTTTCTTTTTGTAGCTCCTTATTCCCAAATTGGAAATGACTCTCTTTATGCATTTAACTATTAGTTTCTAAATGAATGCGTAAAATCATTTTCAATTTGATTTCTTCAAGTAACGGCTAGTTGCAATTCAATTTTTCAACTTTTTTTAAAAGAAGTTTAACTCAACATGCACACTCCCTGTCGACAAGAGAAAAGAGACTTCCAATCATTAAGGAATATCTCCCCCAGTTAAGGTTCTGTATATCATATTTCTTTTGTGCTGTTAGTGTGTCTCACTTAAAACCACATAGTTTGAGACATTTCGATATTAAGGAGGCACCCACAACATAACTTGCTTCAATATATAAGGGGCGTATTACTTTGAACTCGCAAGAAATGGTTTTAGTTCCTTTCAAAGCCACATTTACTTTGCAGGCCATTATCATTTCGTCATTCTGTCGACGTCCTTCATTACTAGTTTCGTGTTTTCTTGAAAATAGCATACTTGGCAAGTTCAAAAAGCACATTTGACATATTTTTTAGCTATTTGCATATTTATAGTACCAATGTGAATTTACATTTCCAGTCTTGCTTTCCTGTTTTTATTTAACAGATAGCTGATTAGCTGATAGTTTCTGATTAGGTAATAGGGGAGTACCAACATTTCACCTTTGCTATTCCATATTTTTTGATCGAGTGCTTTTAATTTCAACCAAATTTTACAATTGCTTGTCAATACCTTCCGACTTCAAATTGGTATACATCGATTCTTGGTGTGTGTAAAAAGAAATGCTGTTTGTATCTTCAGTGTCTCTGGGGAATGTCATTTGGAATTTTTTCCACATGCTAGGGAATTATTTACGTCTTACAGTCTCGTCCCCTTGAAAAGGTGTGGACTTACGTAAGCTTTTCCTCCGAGGACTTTAAAAAAAATTGCTAGGTGTGCGTGAACCTTCTTAATCTGCATGCAAGAAGATGAAGAGGTGGTGGGTGGTTGAAAGAGTAGTAGATAAAACGAACCTGGACTGACGCTGGGCAAAAAAAATCCGTACCAACTCGGTAGAAGAAGTAGCAAAGCAAAGCAAACAAATACAAGAAAAAAACGCAGGCTGGAGTGTGGACGTGGGTGACAATAAAGTACATTTATTGTTAAAAGTACTCGACAAAACTAGTGGTTTTGACAACCGGTGTCCAAATTCTTGTCATCCTATCACGTGGAATTTTGAAGCATGTGTTAAAACTGAGATTATGAATCCATTTCACCATGATAACAATAAATAACCAGCAGAAAAAAGCCAATTAGAAATTAAAGAAAGAGATCAAATATAATTTATTAATTATTAAGGCGATTAAGTGAGACTGTTTAAAGAAACATGAAACCGTGTAAATTGAATGAGTAAGAAGCAGTGTTTCATTCCTGAAGTAAAGCATGCTTGGCGTCTGAGCAAGTGTTTGAAAAAATTCATAAATGTATTTTTGAAGTTTGACGAGCTTGTAAACTGCGTTGACTTGCTGTATAGAGACTGTGGGGAACGTTAACATCAAGATAGAGACTTCGAAGGCCACAGCTTATTTTCGTAACTCCATTATTTGCATAATTGATTTTCTCAACAGATCGAGGAAAACGTAAGAAGAAAACTTTCTTGCAAGCGTAAAAAAGATAGATCAGTTTTTATCTATGGGTGATTTGACGTAAACCATAAACGATGAACGATAGGTCTACCACAATTGTTTCAATGATCATTGTATCACTCAAAACAATTATATGAAATCTGTAGTGATATGTACACGAAGGTAGAATTTGATTTCCTTATCGGGGAAAAAAATTCGTCGGGGAAATATTTCGTCGGGGAAAAATTTTGTCACTTTTCCTGGACGAATTATTAACATTAAAAGGACTTTAGATATCACAAAGCAAGAAGTCTTTATTTAGTTAATATTAATATTACAACGAAGGTATAATATTACTAACAGCTAATCTAAAACAATTATGTCATGGTTATTTGCATCACCATTATCGTTGTTTTTATCATTGCCTTTAGTGTTTACATTTAAATCAGCATCCGAGTCATTCCCTTCTTCTTCATCATCTTCATCATTGTTATCTTCAACAAATCCAGTATAGTTCCAATCATAAAGGCTCGTCACAAACCGATTCATCAAATCTAGTGTTAATTTATCGTCGCACGTGAACGTAAGTTCTAGCGGTATTTCTAAGCCTCCTGATGGTATGGGCGACGTTCTGGAGGTCAAAGACTTGACATGACCAATAACCTTACCGCCTTCGGTCTTGATAAAGAAGTGAACATGTCGTGATATTTCACGGGGGATATGACCTGCGGTTTTGAGGCTGTCAAAGAATCGATTCTTAATTCTAATGGCACATGGATATGGATCGACTTCCAATGGGGCTTTTTTTTTGTTTCCATCTCGACGGTAATTTTTGAACATGATATTCCTGAAGAACTAATCCTCAACTCAGATCAAACACCACTGTCTTACGTAAGTCCTGGCAAATACACTTTTGACATTAACAGTGTGAAAACCGTTTCGATTAAAGGAATTTATGATAAGCGATAGGTAACTGCAACTTTCGCTATTTCTATGTCCGGAGAATTCCTTCCCATTCCAGTGATCTATGAGGAGAAAACTAAAAGATGTTTACCTAAGTATACTTTTCCAGAAAGTTTGATGCAACATTTTCTGAAAACCACTAGTCTAACAGTGAAAAGTCTCTCAGCTTTTTTAGGAAGATCGTTTTTCCCCATTTCAAAAATAATATCGTTATAATAGACACTTTTAAGGGGCAAAACAACTATGAAGTAGCTCAATTTTGTCGAGAAAACAATTGTGCCCTTATTATTGTTCCGCATAATCTAACAAATAAATTTCAGCCGCTTGATAGCACTGTTAATAAGCCAGCTAAAAGTTTTATAAAGGAAAAATATAATAAGTGGTATGCTGAACAAGTAACAAAACAACTCAATGAAAGTAAAGCACCAGCAGACGTCGAAGTTTCTTTAAATTTATCAGAAATCAAACCATTATATGCAAAATGGATCTATGAGATGTACGAGTACTTGCGAGGGCGCAGTGATTTGATTTTGAACGGCTTTGAATCAGCAGGGATCACAGAGGCAGTAGAAAAATCTTTGAAAGAATTAAAAACCCGTTCCTTGCTTCTAGAAATGATAAGAACTTATTTGAATGCTATTAAAGTTTTCCAATGCACAATTTCTTGTTGTATTTATAAAACTTATTTGATAGGTATCGTTTACTGGTTTTTAAAGTTTTCAAATGTACATCTTGTTCTGTTTATATCATTGTTGTTATTTTCTTTTAATTTCCTTACTTTCGCCATACGTCAGCCACATTCATGGCGCACGGCCAGAAAAGGCGGGAAAATGCTTGCACGGAATCATTTTTCATATTGGTAGCTATCAGTTGTAAACAAAATACATTGTACAAGCAAACCAAAAATATCGAGGAAAACTGCTGGTCAGGGAATAAAATATCGGGGAAAAATTTCGTCACTTTTCCCCGGTAAGGAATATCTCTTTAGTTTAGAAAGGCCTGTACAGCTAGAAACAGTTAACATTCTGTAAAAACCATTTGCTGTCAAAGGTCATTTGACTGAATGGAAATACATTGGTACAAGATATTCAGTGAGCATAGAATTCACTAGACAAACACAAGCTGATGATATCAAAATAATAATAATAATAATAATAATAATAATAATAATAATGAAAGAAGGAGAGGGTTATAAATACCTTGAGAGTAAGGAAATGAAAGACAACATATCTAAAGAATAGAAAAGACGAGTTAGAAAAATTCTGTAAACCAAACTGAATGGGGGAAATCTTATTCAGGCCATCAGCACATATGCTGTTTCACTGATTAGATACTCGGCTGCTTTCATTGACTGGACGGTGAAAGAAATGAAGCAACTTGACGAAAGAACTAGGAAATTGTTAACGATGCACAAGGCCCTACACCCAAAAAGTGATGTTGACCGGCTTTACCTACCAAGAAAAGGAGGTGGCAGAGGACTATTGAGTGTGGAAGACACAATACTGCAGGCAAGGGCTAGTCTAACCAGCTATGTTGAAGGTAGTAAAGAAGATTTTATTATTGCGGCTAGAAGTGGGAGGGGGGCGATAGATGTCAACGAAAATGCTGGTACCTTTATGAAAAGGAGGAGGAACGAAAAAGCAAATGGAAAGAAAAACCGTTACACGGACAATTCGTAAGACAAACAGATGAGATTTATAATGAGGAAAGATGGATATGGTTGAACGATGGATGTATGAAACGTGAAACTGAAATCAATCAAAATCAATCCATTAGAAAAAACCACATTAAAGTAACAATTGACAAAAGCCAAAGAAACAACAAGTGTAGAATGTGCAATCAGAGTGATGAGACGATCAGCCATATACTTTGTGAATGCCCTAAGCTTGCACAGAGAGAATATAAAAGAAGGCATGATTGGGTTGGCAAAAGAATTCACTGGGAAGTGTGTCAAGTTAATGGAATAACAGTCTCTCCTAAGTGGTATGACCACAATCCTCAAGAAGTAATTGAAAATGAAAAGTGCAAAATATTGTGAGACTTTAATGTCCAAACTGATCACATCATTGAGGCACGTAGATCTGATATGATTGTTGTTGATAAACACAAAAAATAGTGTACCATTATAGATTTTGCAGTACCTTAGGATTCTAGAGTAATTGCAAAGGAGCAGGAAAAAATTCTCAAATATCAAGACTTAGCCAGGGAATTAAAGAAGTTATGGGACATCCCGATAACGGTAGTTCCCATCATCACAGGAGCTCTGGGTACCCCACCAAAAAAATTTAAAAAGTGGTTAGGAGAACTTGGGTTCAAAACAAGAATAGTGGAACTGCAGAAAACTACGCTACTTCAGTCTGTAAGGGTACTTTGGAAAGTCCTTGAGGTTTGAAGAGTCTTGCTGACACCATGCCTCAAGAAACTCCACTAGCGATTTAAGATCATAACTTAGTGTGCGACACCAATATAATAATAATAATAATCGTCCTGTGTATAACAATAAAATGCATCCGGTTGTGAAGTTTCGAAGTAGGCAAATGAGGTTACCCTTTGCCACAACTACCTCCAGGTTACCCTCAGGCAAGGTGTAGCACCTGTTAGCCTACTCTGAAACCCTGAAATTCCGGGTTGACGTCCGGCGGAGTTAAGTCTGTCCCTTTCCCCTTTTTGGCCAGGACGAGGTGGTAAGCCTTGGTTGGCAATCGTCCTATGGGAAGGAAAACTCAGAACAATAAACCAACCGCACTTGTAAATTCCAGGTTGACGTCTGGCGGGGTGTAACCGTGTCTCGTGGTCGGGTTTGCATCGTTAGCTTTGGTTAGCATCTTTCCTAGAGATGGTGTCTCGATTAAAATACTGGTGGCTGTGACACCTAATCACCACTGTCCTCTATATGAGTGTTAAAATGTCAAATGAAACTATTGAGAATAACGGAGTAAATGGGACTGAAACTTTATGTGAAGGTCCGTCACCCGGTAGGTGTCGTCTGGCGCAACAGTGGAAGCCCCTCGATATCCCGTAACTGCAAGAATGAAATGGAATAAAGATGTGATTAAACTTGGGATGGAATGTTTTTACATGAGTAAACCGTTTGATGATGAAGGAAGACCGATAATATAATAACCAGGAACATTACCGAAACGAAGAACTTAATAAGAGCTGCATCTGTGTGGATTGCAGAGCAAATAGGACTAAAGAAGATGGAGATTATAATAGAACTAGAAATAAACCTAGGTGGAAAAGAAGAATAGAGGAGGGCATAAAGAGGTTGAAAAAGCATGTAAACTTTCTGGAATAAGATTTAAAAGGCATATGATTTTGTTCCACACAGTTGGCTAAACGAATGCATGGAATTGTTTGGTGTAGCTGAGAATGTAAGAGAATTTCTAAAGCGAAGCATGAAACGGTGGAAATTAGCACTGACAGCCACTGACAGAGGAAAGCTTATTAGGAGCGAAGGAATTGAACTTCCAAATGGAGAAATCATAAAAGAGGTGGAGCCAGATGGATATACCTACCTGGGTATTGTTAAGCTAGCTAAAATCGAAGAAGAAGAGAGGAAAGCGAAAACGATCAGAGAATACAAGAGGCGTCTAAGACTGATTCCAAAGTCACACCTTAATGGGAAGAATAAAATCAGTGCGATAAACATATGGGCAGTGGCAATATTCAGATATGGTGCAGGAGTGATCAGCTGGAAAGAAAGTGATTTGAAAGGATAGACAGAAAGTCAAGAAAAACAATGACTATGGATGGAGCATTATATTCAAAAAGTGGCGTAGATAGATTATACATAAAAAGGATTGAGGGAGGGAGAGGACTATGTAGTGTAGAGAATTGCGTACGGACAGAAGCGCACAGCCTTGCGTTTTATGTTGTAAATTCTACCGAACATTTCATCAAAGGAGTAGCGGCAGCTAAGACCGTGGATACTGACGCAGCAATACCAAGCCGTGAATTTAAGAATTAGATGACACATGAGGTTAAGGAGAAGTGAACTGAGAAGAGGATGTATGGGCAATTTGCGAGGGATATGTCTGAGAAAGTCGACAAGGAATGTACGTGGAGTCGGTTGTCAAAATGTAACTTAAAGGTTGTTACAGAACCATTAACTTGCGCTGCACAAGAGCAGGCACGTAGGGCAAACTATGTGAAATACTATATTGATCATGCGAGCGAAAATCCATTCTGTAGATTACGTGGTGAGAAAGGGGAAAGTGTGCATCATATTGTGAGTGATTGTGATAAACTCGCACAAAGAGGATATAAAAGACAGCATGACAATGTTGCAAGAAAAATCCATTGGGATATATGTAAAGTGCGGGGATTAGAACACCATGAAAAGTGGTATGAATACTCACCCGAAGGCGTAATAGAAAACGATGATGTAAATGTTCTGTGGGATATCAATATCTAATGTGACAACGTAATGCAGGCTAGAAGACCAGATATCATAGTGGTTGACAAGAGAGAGAAGACTGGAATCATTGTAGATATTGCTATACCCACAGATGGAAGAGTTAAAGAGAAAGAAAGGGAAAAGTTAGAAAAGTACCAAGATCTAAAGAGAGAAATTGGAAGACTGTGGGGATTGAAGTCGATAAAAGTTGTCCCTGTAATTTTAGGTGCTTTGGGAGTATTTCCCGAGGGTTTGAGTCATGGATGCAAAAAATTGGAATACCATACGAGATTGGTGACAAAAAAAAAATGACAGTGAACTGGAAGGGCTATTAAAAATTGTGAAGGGTTTTCGTAACGACATTGGGAAGGAATTTGGTCTCAGTAAATGTGCAAAGGCTACTTTTAAAAAAAGGAGACTTGTTAGTTCTACAAGTGTTCAGCTTGATAATGATACTGAAATTAAGAATCTAGAGCAAGAAGAAGTGTATAAATACCTAGGTGTAAACGAATCCAGTGGAATTCAGCATGCAAGCATGAAAGAGAACTACGAAAAGAGCTTGTCAGAAGGACTAGATGCATTTTGAAAAGCGAATTGAACTCCAAAAATAGGATAACAGCTATTAATACTTTAGCTGTTCCAGTCATTACCTATAGTTATAACATCATTAATTGGAATATTAGTGAGATTAAAAAACTTGATGAAAAATGCTAACAACATATAACATGCATCACCCAAAAGCTGACATAGACCGCCTGTACGTGTCCAGAAAGGAAGGAGGTAGAGGCCTCACTCAACTAGAACTTGCCTATAAAACATCGACTATTGGACTCCTTAGATACCTAAGCCTTACAGAAGACTGGATGTTTAACCTAGTATATAGGCATCAAGAAAGGAAAAACATGCACTCTATTACTAAGGAAGGAAAAAGTTTGCGAGAGGATTGGAAATAGACTTGTCAATTGAAGGTGGGGAGAAAAAAGAGGGAGAAAAAGTAACAGAAAACGCACAAAAGTTGAAAGCTTTAGCTAAAACGAACGGAAAGAAAGCAATCAACGAGGCTTGGAAAAATAAACCGCTCCATGGAAAGTATGCTCAACGTAGCCTAAAACCTGATGTAAATTTATCTGATACCCATAGGTGGCTAAGTAGTGCTGGTCTCAAAGCGGAAACAGAGGGGTTTATCATGGCAGCACAAGACCAAAGTCTGCGTACAAGAAACTACGAGGCAAATGTGTTAAGGAATGGGGCAGACCCGAAGTGTAGAATATGTGGGAAAAGTACTGAGACAATTGATCACCTTATATCTGGTTGCCATATTTTGGCCCCTAACGAGTACACAAATAGACATAACCGCGTTGGTCAATATATTCATTGGAAAGTTTGTAAATTCTATGAAATAGAAATTGTTGACACATGGTACGAACACAAACCACTCCCAGTAATCGATTCGTCAAAGGTGACCATTCTTTGGGATTTCTCAATAAGGACAGACCGAACAATTCAAGCCAACAGACCAGATATTGTCGTAAAGGATAAGTTGAGTAAACAATGCCGGCTGATTGATGTGAGTGTCCCGTCCGATGGTAACATTTCGGCTAAAGAGTTTGAAAAGCTCACTAAATACAAAGACTTAGAGATCGAAGTTGGCCGAATGTGGAACATGAGAGCGAAGACAATCCCAGTTATTATAGGCGCTCTAGGTATGGTGAAGAAAGGGACAGATAAGTATATCAAACAGATACCGGGAAACATACAGGTGCCAGAAATACAGAAGATAGTTTTAAATAGTACGGCACATATCCTTAGAAAAACACTCTCCCTTTAGAAATCAGTAGTACCACATCATATTTACCAACAATCTCCTGTATTTTATTTTTTAACATTAGGTCCGGTTTCTCTATTTTTTATTTTTTCAACACCGGGATTCAAAATTCGACCCAAACTTTTACTCGGCCGATTTACATCTGAGTTTTGCTACCTCCTGAATTTCACTATGCTGAATTTTTAAGGTTATTTTCTTCCATTCTGTACAAAACTGATTCTTTATGTGGGAAAGGCTGGAAATATTTGGTCAAGGGCAAGTCTGGGCAAGGAAGGACAAATTCAGGCCAGTCTCTTTTTACCTTATTTCAGACTATTGTCAACACAATGATACCAAAAAGGCAACTTTCATCCAATCAGGCCAAGTTTAGACCTTAATAATTACGGCAAGCTTTATTTGATGCCAAGACCTGCCCAGTTTATCTTTCTCAGTAATTTCCCTGTTTTTCTTATGTTTTTACAAAACACCAACTGATGGACAGAGAGAAAGAACCTGTTATGGATCGGGAAGAACAAATCTAAAAATATGTTGATAATCTGAAAAACTGAAAGTATAGTTTATTAATTTCTACTTTGCTAGGGTATGAATGTAGCTGGCAGTGGTAGTACCTTTCATAACTCTGAAGGTTGTGTTCCTAATTAAAGGTAGGTATGGACAGCAGTGGTCTCTTCAATTCCCACACTGGTGTCGCCTTACAAGTACAAGGATGAAAACTTCTTTGCGAAGACTTTAGTTTAAGGTGACCAGACGTTCCCTTTTTTTTCAAAGGACTGTCCTTTGTTTTGGATCTGTTTCCTTTTCTTTTTTCCTGCCCATTATTGTCCTTTATTTTCATGATAATGCCCTTTATGTCCTTTATTCGCGGAAATAACTACCATGGTAGGATTTTTTGGTCATTTAATCATTATTCGAAAGTATTTCCCACTCCGAACTACTGAAGACAATCCAGTTCACCCTTGCTTTGCCTGGAACGAATTCTCCTGTTGAGCGTGTGTTCTCAATAATGAATGACATATGGACGTCAGACAAGCAATTCAGCATTGAGAACATCAAGTCTGTGCTCACAATCAAGTACAACAATCGAGGAGTCTCCTGCACAGACTTCCACGCCATCTTGCTGAAAACTCCAAAACTGCTGAAGCAGATACACTCCTCCGAAAAATACGATCTTTGAGTGGTTAGTAAGAGTTGAGTAATTTTCGGAAACTGCTTATGATACATAAATAATAGACTGTTTGCAAAGTATATATTACTACTAAGAGAGGGCAGTATATCACTTAACTATTGGATTCTTCGTATCAGGTGCAATGTACATGCAGACTTGTATTGCAATAGAATACTGTTGACTGAAATTATGAACAGTCATTACTTTCTACGAAACTCCAGGCGTCCTATTTTTCATCCGAAAAATCTGGTCACCTTAGTTTAGTTACGAAAATGATGTTTTTAGCCCAATTCGCAAGGAACGAGTGAAGACTATTTACTGCAGACTGCGAATGAGAGGACAAATATTTAACTCACCTAATCAGTAGGTAAGAACCTTATTTTAGATTGGTAAATTCGAAAATAAGTGCAAAGCAATGATACCAATGATTGTTGTTTTCCTGCGTGAAATACTGCTAACATAAGTCAGTTAACACTATCAATGCTGAGTTATATCTCTCCACGTAATGACTTTGGAAGAGCGTTTTGCATTACTTTTTTCTTGTAAACAAGCTGGTATCATGCTCCTAAATACTTTGAAAGAGCTAGTTACAAATGACGAAGTGTCGTTTAAACTGTTAAACGCAATTAGTACTCTAATATTTTTCTTAGTATCCTTTCATTTGCTCAATATAGCAATAATTATTATTTATTATTATTATTTTTTAATGTTTATCATCAATATTTTGTGAGTTGATACAGTCTTTTTGTATCATGTGACTTGACCATTTGTACAACATCAGTTTGCAACCCCTTCTCCTAAGACATTGAATGAGTATCTAAAAAGAGCGTGGCTAGAGCCTTTCAAATGTGCTTAAGGTTCCAACTATTACAGGTATTACCTTCGTCTTTCTACAATTCCAGATTCTCTTTAACACCGATTTTAGATCTCTGTAGCTGTCCACTTTTCAAATGGGGGCAAAACATCGATAACCTTGCATTAATATCATTATTATTATCACTATTATGTTTTGATTTCTTTTCGTTATATTGTGCAAAGTTTTAGAACCACTAATCACCGGACTATTACTCATAGCCTAAGGTCGTTCGTGTATGCTTTTTTTATTTTGTTTTCTTTTTTAAATTTTATTTTATAACATAGATTCCTTTGGCAGATGGAGACAAGAAAGAGATTAGAAATGAAAAGATCTGGAAGTACATACAAGCAATTTATGAAATGTCGGAGAGAATGCGACAATACACATTACAATTACTTCCAAGAGTAAGTGGTTGGATTAAAGGAGGATTAGAAGAAGCACCTGCAAACATAAAGGAGTTTATTGGAAATGGGAAGAGAGCACATAAGATAGCAATAACGGTGAAAGCAGCAGTGGTTGGAATAAGTGAAATTATCCCTGGTGAGACTAGAACTAGCTCAAGCTCCAGAGTGACATTAGATGTTATGTTGTATGGAACTTTTGATTTGGTCAATTACAAACAATATCTGGAAATCCCATTTTGCATTAAAAAATATCTTCTAATCACTCAAACAAATGTTGTAAATATTAACTGGAAGATTCACTTGGCATGATCTACTGTGGAACAACTGCTCATTAATTCGAAGTAGACAAAATTTAAACCCAAATTTAGATGGTTTAATGCAAATTTTAGTTGCTGACGTCACATGGATTGGGATTAATTGCAGCTGAAAACTTTTAATAATAATAATAATAATAATAATAATATATATAATAATGATGATAACATTGATGATGATAACAATAATCTTCGTCCTGGGTACGACGTTAAAATGTATCCGGTTGTAGAGTTCCGACTTGTGCGAATGAGGCTAACTTTTGCCACACCTACCTCCAGATCACCCTTGGGTAGAGTGAGCACCTGTTACTTTACTCCTAGACCTTGAAATATCCGGTTAGCGTCTGGCGGAATTGTCTGTCTCATGGGCCACGGGACTATTTAGCCTTGGTTGGGATCCCCCTTAGTTATAGTGACACAACTAAAACACACGGGAAAGAAAACCTGGATGACCAATTACTCTAAGGTTACGGAGAATAATAAGAGAAAATTATCCTGAAAATCTCTTCGCGTAGTAAAATAAGGAGCGCACCTGCTCAATAATGGACCAAGCTGGGGTCCAAAAATATACTTCTGGAACAAATTTCTCCAATCCCCAGGCTCTAGAGGGATTCCGTTATGAGAATGATGATACTAAAATAGATCCTCTAGACTGCCAAGTTAGGAATCAAATAATACAGAAAACAAGACAAAATTGGACACCGGGATGAATACAAACAGGTCATTATTACCAGTATCTTGAATGAACAAACACATTACGAGTGTTGAATGCTGAATCTATTCCTTGGCAGTGGTATTTGCATCACCAAGGTCTTAGTCAGAGCACTAAGGCACCAACGGAAACCTTTTAAGAAATGTTCAGTTGGTTTTTATTATTACTACTATTATTATTAATATTATTATTATTATTATTATTATTATTATTCATTCATTGCTGTCGAGCGGTGGCGTGCAGACGTCTCTGTACACGGCTCTCGTTTAATCGCTAAATATTTGCCTAATTTTTAAATATTACAAGTACAATTTCATATCAATCGACTCCTCGTCGCACAAGGATTTTATTGGAATAATGTTTGAGTTTAGTTTTCGATACTTTTTGACACTATTTTTAGTTTGCAGTTTCTGTGGAAAGGAATTTCAATCGCTTGGACGCCATGTCTGGAGATGCAAAAAACGGTTACAGGAAAACACTTGCAATCCCAATGGGGAAATTAACTTGCCATTGATTAGGAAAAACAATAGAGACAGTTATACTAGTAATGTGACAGCTGGTGTTAAGTGTTCATGCGGAAAAGTATGTAAAGGATTGAAAGGATTAAAAATTCACCAAAGGAATTGCAGAGTAATTAAAGGCTTTGAGGAAGACACGTTTGAACAAATACCTGAAGACATTTCAAACAATAATGAACCAACAACAGTATTGTCAAGTGGAGAACAGCTTGAAATTAAAGAGGGAATACGACTCCCAAGGTCAAGTGAACAATGGGAAATTGCTAATTGCTACTTCCAATCGATTTTTGCATCTGTTGAGTTGAAACCTTCGACGATTGACTCTGTAATTCGATTTATGAACGATTCGATTTATGAACACTTTAAACGTACATGCGGCACTACAAATAAGAACTTCGACGAAGGGTACCAAAGGAAATATCAAGACCGCAAAGTTAACCAATTGAAAAAGGACTTAAAATTACTTAAAAAAAGCAACACATCGGTCATGGAAATCAAATACGTTTCCTCTTTGCTTCGCCAAAAATTGACTTCCTCTCATAACGTTCACACTCTATCTAATCACGATAACTTCATCTCCAAAAACTTTTGGGGCTACGTAAAGCGTGTGCTGCAAAAGAGCTCTTCCATACTTCCTACTTTCTCAGAAGTCTGTTGCACTCAATACTTTTCAAAAATACTTTCATCGACAATTCCTAACAAACACTTTAAAATTCCATCATGGATACCTTCTTTCAACGAACCCGAGCACCCTTTCAGCACTGATCCTCCATCATATAAAAAAATCACATCAGTTATTCGTCGTATGAAGTCATCTGCCTCACCATGCCCACTAGATAAAATATCCATAATTTGCTTTAAACGATGTCCCTATCTACGGTCTTTCCTAACAAAAATAATTAAAATCATATGGATTTCTGGCAAAGTTCCTCCTGAATGGAAAAAGGCCTCTACGATTTTAATACACAAGAAGGGTAACACCGATGACCCTTCTAACTTTCGACCGATTACTCTACAAACGGTTCCATTAAAAGTTTTTACATCCTGTTTGCGTGACTCTGTATTTGAATACCTGAAGAATAATAACTTCGTCGAACATATGATTCAAAAAGGCTTCACTTCCAAAATCTCGGGTACTTTGGAACATACTGCAATGATGGCACATGTAATAAACAAGGCTCGCACAAATCAACGCTCCTTAGTCATTACTCTTTTAGACCTAAAAAATGCTTTTGGCGAAGTTCATCATAACCTAATAACATCTGTTCTCGATCACCACCATATTCCTGACAAAATTAAATCTTTAATCACCAGTCTTTACACTGAATTTAAAACATCATTTATCACTGATCATTTTACAACTGAAGCCATAACAGTTCGTCATGGGCTTTTACAAGGAGATTGTCTTAGTCCACTACTCTTTAATATGTGTTTTAACACATTTATTCAATATATTAGGGCTGAAAAGTACAAGCAACTTGGTTTTTCACCTCACGATAAGAATGATCGCATGTTCAATCCTGTACACTGGTTTCAGTTCGCAGATGATGCTGCGGTCATTACAAGTGGGGAAAGAGAGAACCAGCTTCTTTTAAACTGTTTTACTCGATGGTGTCAATGGGCCAACATGATCATAAGGGTTGATAAATGTGCCACATTCGGAATTAAAAAATTCACTACAAGATCTCTTCAATTTCAACCTAAACTTTTTGTTAATAATGAAACTGTACCTCCTGTAGCCATGGGGGATGCCTTTAAGTATCTTGGACGTTACTTTGACTTTGAAATGACCAATCAGTCTCACAAATCCAAGCTTCTGTCTGTTTTACTAGATCTTCTCAAACAAATTGATTCCTTACCTATCCATCCAAAACACAAACTGCGTCTCTATAGTGAATTTGCCCTCCCAAAGGTTTCCTGGCACCTTACTGTTTCAAATGTTTCTAAGACTTGGGTGGCAGAAAATCTCGACAACCTGGTCTCTAAATACATACGCCAGTGGCTTGACCTGCCTATAAGTGCCACGCTTAGCTCCATTATTCTTTCCAAAAATCAATTTGGACTCAACTTGCAGCTGCCTACCACAAAATTTCTACAATGCCAAACTGTCACCCGTAACGCTCTGAAGTTGTCACCAAATGATAATATCCGAACATTGTGGAAAAACACAAGCAATGGTACCAATATACAACACGATGTTTATAAAAATACAAAAGAAGTTCTGAAAGCTGTACAGACAGAACACAAGGAGCGTTTACAAAGTCATCTTACTACTCAAGGTACTATTCTCTCATTTCTCTTTGACAACGCAACTTCAAAATATAACAAGTTTTGGTCCGAAGTTCAAAGTAAGCTGCCCAAAAATATCTTCAGCTTTACCATTCGTTATTTGAATAACACCCTTCCAACTCGTAAAAATCTATCTAAATGGAAACTTAGTCTATCGTCCTCTTGCTCTTCCTGCTTTGAAACAGAAACCCTTCTTCATGTTGTCGCCGGCTGCAAAACGTACCTTCAGGAAGGTCGATATACTTGGAGACACAACTCAGCACTACAGTTTTTAGCAGGTTCTCTCAAATCTCTTGAAGGCTGTACAATATATGCTGATATCTGTGGATTCTTATCGCCATGTATTATAACTGGAGATGCCTTGAGGCCTGATTTGCTCTTAGTTACTCCACAACAACAGCTATACATTCTTGAATTGACCGTGGGCTATGAAACAAACCTGGATAAAAATTCTTCTCGCAAATACGAAAAATATCGTTCTTTAATTCGTGATTTACAATCCAGCTTTTCGAAAGTTAGTTTCGTAAATCTCTCCATGAGCTCTTTAGGTATATTCGGTAAATCTTGTATTACTTTCAGTAAAATGTGCAACGCTTTGAACATCGACAACAAACACGAGCGCTTTCTTTCAACCAAACTTTCCAACATAATCATTCGCACCACATACTACATATTCTGTCGTAGAAATAAACCATGGACCAGCCCTGAACTATTGTCGCTTTATTGATTTTGTTAGTAAAATATTTAATTTTGATTTTGTTAAATAGGCAAGCCAATGCAAACTACCTTGATTAGTGAGGTTTGTAATTGTATATGTTCAGATGAAAAAATAAAAAGTTTCCATTATTATACCACAAAAACGTTCACGACTGACGGTGAACGCTCATTTTTGTGAGTTGTCTTCAGTTGGACCAAGTGCCTTTAGTACAGAGTAATCAAGATTTTCCTGGGGCAAATGTAGTTTTTTTTACTTCTTAAGGATTGCTTCTTATTTAAAGTCAATTCTATAACCACTGCTAATGTTAGCTCTGGCCCTCTTCGTTGTAAAACTCCATCGTACCAGAGATGGATAAAGATGAATTCTGACAACTGCACTAATATAGCTGTAAATGCTATTAAGCTATGCTTAATTGATTGAATGAAAGTACTTTGCTTATTAAGAACTGAATGTAGAAAATAAAACGATTGAAAAATTATGCATTTAATTTTGATATAATAGTAATAATACTCATGTTCCTTTTTTTCATCATATCTTCATATAAAATAAACAACTGCAACAATCAACATTTATCTGATTCTCAGAGCGTAATATTTTAGCCTCTTGGAGCCAATATGTTCGTTTGAACAGATAAGTTTTGACAACACAACAAATACTTAAAAGAAGAGGCCGTTTCAGTTGTTTTCATCACTTACTGATACTAGTAAAAGGTCTAAATCATGATAATAATGTTAATCAGTTCAAAAACTGGGATATACAGACGTTATAATAAAGACTTTCCTCAAACAGTATTCGGAGAGACACGCTTGCTAGACTAGCCACTAGACTAAAGGACAAAACTCCTTTGACAGGATAGCTATTTGGAGTATAGGATATAAGACAAAAATTACTGTAAATACTAAACCTACTTGATTACAAAGAAAATTAAGTAGCATAAAAATAAGTTTAAATAGAAAAAAGCACGGTTTAGAACTGACTGCAATTATTGGACCCACAAAACCAGGTTTAGAACTGACTGCAATCATTAGACCCACAAGACCTTAATTCAATGCTGAATTCACCATATAGTAAATTGTATTATTTCTGAGAATTACTGATAACGATTAAAATAGATCGATTTTCTCGGATTGTATTTGAGGGTTTGATATATTCTTTACAGGAAATTTATATCTGATGTAACTTATATTACTCCCGGAAGAGCCTCTAGTATTTCAGGTGAAGCTTAGCTTTTCCTAAAACCTTATGCTATCGTACCTGTGACGTCTACAAAAAATAGGCCTGATAAAAGCGATGGTGTTATTTTTGTGGATAATTGGGACAATATTTAGACACACATATATGGTGATTTTCAAGCTTCTTAACTTTTGTACTCAAATTTCTGACTATTTTTTTTATGAATGAGGTTAAACACTGTCTGATTTAACATACGGTATAATTTATGACAGAATATTAAAACACAGTCAACTAGAATCTGCTACTATTTCTACTCAAATATGAGACCTTAAGATTTTCTAATCGTTTTATGTATGGCAATTTCGCATCAACGTAGCTACATTGAATGACTATTTTCTTACATTTCTGCTACTAGTTTACAAAGAATATATTTATTTTATTCTCAATCCTTAAATTAATATATATATATGTATAGATTGACAGATAGATAAATTAATATAATCTACATAAAATCCTACATCTCATATACAATATATAGCTTTCATTTAATTATTTCCTCTCTTCTAACTATTGTTTTACCATCAAATTTACTTGCATCTTTATCTAGTGTAATTTTCCTAGCGTCAGAAAAGGAACTAGATTTTATATTTTTGTACATCCTAGAATTTGAAACATCTACATTTTTGTTCTGTTGTAAAGTGTTGTCTCTGGCTACTTCGTCATCGTAAGGGATATCAGGTGAATGAAATGTGTTTACATCTGATTCGTTTGTTTCTCCAGATACGTCTGCTGTATCTGCACTTACTATCTTTGGTTCTGAGGTAAGTACTGTCTTTACCAGTATACTTTTTTCTAGTTGTGGGTCAATTCCATTGTTTCTGGACGCTTTTCCAAATTTAGACGAAATCTTGCTGTTGACATTTGCTTTAGATGCCACAGGGGACTGATAGCCAACAGATTTTTTCAAAGTTTGAGAGCGTTTTTCAGTAAACATTTTTTGTTTCTCTGTTGGCTTCTTGTGAACAACTATTGGTTTAGTTGCATCATGTTTGAAATCTGCTTCCAAGTTTCCCTTTTTTGTTGAAGTCTCTTTTGCTGAGGGAGATGTCTTGGGACGTTTCGTTGGCCTTGAATATTTGTATCCTGTCCCATCAACTGCGGTTGAAATAGGGCTGATAAGATTTACATCCACCATCTCTGTTTCTTCGTCAAAATTTTCAATCGTAAGACCAGCTAAATTTTCAAGCCACTCTCGGCGACGGTCTTTAAAAATATCTTGGTAATTTAATTCATTTCGCAGCATTCGTTCACAAAATATTTTTATGTTTCCTGTGAGGTTTTGGCGCATGGCGAAGCCTTTCACAAAGACTGCTGTATAAGCCTCCTCAATAGCCTCTTTTTCAATACAAGTTTTGAAATAGTACTTTTTTCTTTGTTGCAGCTCAGCAAGGTCTTTATAGAAGTCTTTTCCTTCTTTCTCAACTTCTTTCCAAAACTTTTTGCTAAAATATTCGTACAAAGCTACATCTGCATTATTCCATTGATATATTTTTCTCTTCTGCTCCAGAGTAAGTTTCTTGCGTTTGTTTTTATTTAATCTCTCGTTCATCTTGAAATAAACAACATCATCTATCTCCCAGCACAATCTTCGTTTAAGAAGAGTGAGTGATTCATCAAAATATTCCATGAGAAGTACAATATTAAAATCTCGGTCGATCGCTCGAATAGCTCTTTTTATCATTGTTTCATTGTCATAATATTTGTAATCAAAACCCAAGTCGAAAAATTGTGGATTTTTTATCAAATACAGAGAAGGAAATCTGCGTCCAATTTCTATAATATTTTCATAGGAAGGTGGGTTACTCAAAAAAAAGTCTAATGGATCGTCCTTTTTCATTATGTTTAATATATAAGGAAAGCTCATGTAGTTAAATGTTGACTCCCACTGCTTAATCGGGTGTCGCAGTACAGTGAGATAAAATGAACTTTCTCTTGGAAAAAGTACATTCATAGATTTTCTGCTATAGCGTGCATGATTTGCAAGAACGTTTGGTCTTGTACCATAAAGGTTCTTTGCAAAGTTTAATCTAAATTTATTTGGCCAGTCAAATGAGTAATAGTCATCACTTTTGGGTAGAAGAACTGTTAGATTATTCCAATCAGCATATCTATTTAGTATATTAGTAATAGTACTGCTTCCAGTTTTGTGAGTCTTAAGAAAAAGAACATGCTGTCTTGGTGAACAAGTGACTGTAGATTTAGACATCTTTTCTTCGATTTCACCTTTTAATTCCTTTTCTACATTGCCTACAGTTTTGGGAAATTTTGTTGGTGTGGAGGGACTGCTAAAAGAAGAAAAGTTTTCACTGTTCTTTATAAGAAGACCCAGGTTGTGATCTGGTGTTACTGTGCTCGGAGTATTTGGCATTTCAAAGTAAACTCTCTCAACGACTCTGGTGGCCACAAATCTGAAAGAAAAAATTTAGAGAATTTAATGACTTTCGGAAACATTCTGCTTTAAGGAAATAAGAGTTAATCTAATTCTTTACATACTTCCTCTAAATAAATAAGTATAGAGCACCTTGAGTACATATTATCGTTCTAGAAAACTTGAAGTATATAATTGTCCAAATAAAACAAAACATTTAACTTTGCAAGACATCCAGATACAAGCTGATACAATTCAAAAGAATGTCGATAATTTCAGAAACTCTATGAAATGCCTATCTATCATGAAAACACAACAAGGTTTTCACCAACTGACGTTCCCTCGTACTTCTTCCTCTAAGTGTTGTAATCAACGACGTAGGCGATTATGGAATGATAATGGTAATAAATGTCATGCAAAAGCTGGCTGTGATAATGAAGATGAAGGAAGAAACATGCCGAGAAAAACATGAACAGCAAAGGGGAATGGTTATTTCCATTCCCTGGCAAATACAAGATACCATTCACGGGAACATTAAAACACAAAACAGTGCATAAAATGACTTTGACGTCATCGGATGGAGTGCAAAAAATCCAATTGGCATCAACATATGTTGATGCCAAGGAGATATACGTTCTTACTATTAGATACATAAGTGATGAAAGGTGCTGAGACCTGACCACAATCTCGTAAGAAGGAATATTAGACTAAAGGAAAGACAGGTTACAGAGAAGAAAGTAAGAGGAAGATTTAACCTGCAGAGAGTATTGGGTAATGAGAAAAGAGAAAGATACAGATTAGAAGCCGAGAATGGATTCAAGGAAATAGATCTGGTGTTGAGACATGGTCACAATCTCGCAAAAACGAACCTTAGACTAAAGCAAAGAATGATTACACAGAAAAAAGTAAGTGGAAGGTTTGACCAGCAGAGAGTATAACGTGATAAGACAAGACAAAGATACAGATTAGAAGTCAAGTATGGATTCAAGGAAGTAGGGAGTACAGACAAGATTAGGCACTACAGTAGAAATGGTTTATTTAGTGGCAGCACAGAGAATACTCGTAAAACATTGAAGAAAAGCCGATCACTGATAAAAAGAGAGAGAGAGAGAGAGAGAGAGAGAGAGAGAGAGAGAGAGAGAGAGAGAGAAAAACAAATATTGTAAAGGATGAGAGAAGTAAAATGAAACTCCAGGGAACAGATAATCTACTTCATTCATATTTGTTGATGGTTAAAAGTTATTCAGAGTCGAATTTTGAATTAAGGTTCTATAAAACGTTTTCCAAAGAGGCCATAAATATATTCATATCAGACTATTAAACAATTCTCTCTTCACTCCCTAAATTGAATCTCGGTGATTCATTTTCACAGAAATTTTCATTTCATTCAATGCCGGACTCACCCTTCCAAATCTGTGTTGTGTATTATCACGTTAAATTTTATTAACAGTTCAATTTGAATTATTAGTAGCAATTCAATTCAATGCTTTGGGTTGACCTGATATCTGTGTGAAATCATATTGGATTTTATTGATAATGAAATTTGAATCATCAGAAGAGTTGCCGTATCACAAGTTGACCACAATCCCAAATTCTGAAAAAATTATCCCAAATTAATCCCAGGAAATTTTAATAATCTTCTCCCCAGGGATTCTTCTTTTTCTATTGTTTTTGTTTCTCTGCATCTCATTTTTTACAGAACTATCCTTACAGGATACCTGCTAAAAGAAAAAAGCATGGAAAGCAAAGAGAACAATATTTTTAACAATAATCATAATTTTTCATCCAGCAGATAAAGCAATATTTTACTGTATTAAGCTTAGTCCAGAAATATAATTTTTTATATCGTCTTAAACATACAAAGTATCTAAATTAGATCCATTTAACATTTTCAGGAAACAAAAAATATTTAACACATAGATCATTCAAGATAAGAGTTGATTTTTCCTTAAGACCGAGTCTAGTATATGTAGACTTTATGCATTGCTCACAGGAGTAGATAAGGCAAGACAGCGCATGCAATGCAAGCTTCCTGTATGCGTTTCCTCTGGCAGAATCTTGGTATTTAAAAATATCAGTCCAAAATTTCAGGGCATCGGTTGAAATCTTCCCATCTTTTGCTCAAATATTACAAATAATTTATTACATTTTTATAGTTTTAAGGTCGTCATGCTAAAGATGGGTAAATGGGATGTCAGAGAATGGCAAACGGTTTGTATGAGGCAGAGCTTTGCTTGTTCAGGAAACATTTAATTGAAAAAGATGGGTTTTTTTGCGGCAGCTTTTGGCAACTAGCTCAATGAGCATCTCTTGACAACGTCTCTTGGCTAACTGCAGATTTTCCATAAAAATGGGGCTGTATTGATGCTTTCTGGGGAATTTTGTTGCGCATCTGTTAGGAATCTCGCCCCAGATTCATTTTTTGTGAATAGATGAAGGTTATCATAGTTGCCATAAATTCTTTACCCGGCTGTTTTATACCTTGGTAGCGCTGAACTTTAGACAAGAAAGAAACACAACAAACACAACATAGGTATGGCGCCACTTTCCGAAACAACTCGAGCCCTGTCTACACGTAGGTCCACATCAGGACCTTCGTATGGCATAACAGTGTTTCTTCTCAAATAAACTCTAAATAGAATGCTGCGTATTTTTTGTGGTAGACAACGGCTTCAAGGTAGGCTCTCCACCTCGTTACCACTGGTTCCGAGCACAGCGTTGGTTGGTTGACTTCCATATCTCTTAAGAACGGAAGGTATTTCCTGTCTTCAAGAAACTTTTTCTTCAAAACAACTCAATTGTCTACTTGCAGAATGCTGCACCGTAAAATTTTGCCAACCAGATACATGACATGTAAACAGGAAACGATGTGGTATGCATGAGTGTATAGGTTAGACAAAACATCGCAGCAGGCCTTTATCATATACTGCTCACTATCCAAAAGAAAACAAGGAATTTGATCAAATCCGGTATTAGTGATCGAATTCCTCAAGCTGGCTCGGTGTCCAAGTAAACAAAACTACTACACCAAAGAGGCAACTGAAAAAGTAATCCTTAGACTAAAATCCGAGTACGGAAACTATTCAGCTATATCATTGTTATTATTTATACATGCACAATTACTGACCTGTTTGTGACTTTCTGCAGGTGGTTCTTCTGTTGGGTCTGCACTCTTGTGTTGCCTGGAAGTTGGGATCTTTTGGTCGCAAATAATTTATCCCTCATGCTTTTCTCCCAATGCAGACACAGGAACCATGGTGTGCAAAGGAGTAATCCAACATTTTCGAGCAGAACACCTTTAGGGTATTCTCGTATCATTTTTTCAAACAAAATTTTCCGTGACCCAATTAGCTCCGATTTTATCTCACCAATGATCAATGTTTTTAGTTGGAATATTATGAAAGAATTTCAATCAACACTGTTAAAAACAATATCAGCGTGCAAGAAAACCCCGGTAACAATGTCTCTAAGTAGTTTAAATTTGATTTTAAAGAGATACCGGCTTGCTATATATTTACACAAAACACTGTGTGAGAAATTGAAGTGAAAGCGTCAGGACAGAGAGCTCCTTCGTTCCCATTAGGTGCCCAAGGTCTAACAATTCGTTGTTCAAAATTTTAGCAAGCGTTGCATAAATTTAGCAATATTTGAAAACATCCGTTGTTTTAATGATTTTATTAGCTCCAAAAGTAAAAATGCTGATTGATGCCGATTTCATTAAGATGTTAATTGATTCCAAAAAGGGTAAAAGTTGTAAATTGTAATTTCCCCATTTAATTTCATAGCATGCGGTGACTAAAAACAGCCCCAAGTAAATATTGTATTCTTCTGTCTGTGGCCACAATTTTGATTGGACAAATTCATAATACGGGGCTTGAAATTTTCATCCCTAAACAGAAGTTTTCTGTCCGAAAAGTTTCAGTACGACAAAGAAAAATTCCCAATATCAGCTCGGAAGATTACAGTGTGCTGTGTGAGTAGCATGTTACCAAACGACAGGTGATTTCCCTTCACCATAGCCACTCCGTGTTGGGAAACCTATTCTGGTATTTATTTATTTATCATCTCTCTCTAAAAGATCTTACCACGGCAAAGAATAACGCGGGATTTCAATACAGAAGATTATTGTGCGCTGTGTGAGTGGGATGTTAGGAAACGACAGGGGATTTCCTTTCACTATGTCTTTCCGTCCTCGCAAAGGGCATGCTTGGTTTAAGGATTATGTCTGAAACTAGTCTTCATTTGAAAAAATATTATTATACAAATTCCTGGTGGGGCCCACTAATCCTAATAGATCACCCGCCACTACAAACAAATAGTAGAAGTCGAGAACATTCTTTCCTAAGAAACATTATTCATTTCTGTTTTTGAAATATGCTTTTCCTATTTTTCTTTATATGTTTAATTTTTCTTTTATCTGTACAATTGATAATTTTGTCTCCGGTGATCATATTCATGTAGGGGGGCTTCTGAACACAACCCCGCGTTTCCCCCATCTTTAATTTCATTTTTTTGTTTCGGCTTGCCCTCTTCTTGTCAAAAAGTAAGAAGGCGAGGCAGAGAGACTAGAATCCTCTTATCCATGTAAGTGTCGCAGCTGTATTGTAAACTCATGGTTTGAAGCCATGTGGAAAACTGTTGTGTCCTTTGCACTAGTAACTGCTTAAAAGCGATGCAGTAACCTATCTGGCATTCTTTTTAAAAAATAAATCAAATCATCATAACTCTTTGTTGAAGTAGTCATTGCTAACACAATTGAAGTCGCCATATCACCAAGAATAATGCAAGAACCTTAATTGAGAATTCAAGTTGTAATAGCATGCAGGCGTGACTAAATGAAGAAAGGTAAAGGTTTCTTTGTCATCACAAAATAGGGTAATTGCTATTAATCACAGAGAGAAAAGATGAGAATTCTACTATAGGCGGATGGCTTTATTTTGATACTGGATTGTTGTGTGGTTAAATTGACCCAAAAGGACAAGATTCAAAGCCGCTTTTAGTTCCTTTTTGAGCCCGCCTGAGAATAGAATTGTGACCTTACCAATCTTTGCCGACTTGATTTGCTTCCCTTTCATTAGACTTGTTTGATTGTTAGGCGGCGTCTTGTGATTTCGACCTTTAATCGCATGACCAAACTTTTACAACTGTCCTGGTATCCATCTATCTATCTATCTTGGTCGATTTTCACATCGCCCAAGTATGGAGACACAATCCTTCCAGCACTCTCTATCCATCATGATTGTTTTTAACTCTGCTGTATTGTCCAGCCCCGCGTCTTGCAATATGTTGTCTACATATGTAAATTTTTGCCTTCCTCGATTTCCATGCCCATCCATTGGTTGCCATAGGACAAGTTTGTTGGCTACTTCTTCTTCGTGTCTGACACAATGTCCGGCTAGCCGCATTCTTCTCTGTTGGACTTTGATGGATACTGGAGGTAGTTTTCCATATAGGTGACTATTGGGGATATGCTGTTTCCATGAAATATTGAGGGCCATTCGTAGCATTCTGGTGTAACATCCGTCAAGCTGTTTTTTCATTGTCTTTGTTAGGGTCCAGGTTTCTGCACCATAAAGTAACACTGATTCGACTGTAGCGATAAATAGTCTAATTTTAATTTTCCTGGAGAGTGTTGATGTCCATATCTTTCTTAACTTATGACATGCGCTCCAAGCTAAAGCTTTTCTCACTTTGAAGTCTTTGTCTGTGCTCTCCATCCATGCTCCTAGATATTTAAAATTGTT
>RDPX01000153.1:458273-470225 GCA_003991215.1 Morbakka virulenta
ATATATATAAATATATATATATATAGATATATATATATATATATAAAAATATATATATATAGTGGTGCTTTCGATACGGTTGACCGTATTAGAGTGCTCGATACATAAATGCAGAGCGTAATAAAAGAGATATAATAAGTTGGAAAGAATAAAAAAAACACACTGTCCATCTCGACAAGCCTGTTCCGTGATTTTACTCACTCGTCAGGAAATGTATATATATTTATATATATATATATACGTATATAATATATATATACGTAAATAATATATATACGTATATAATATATATACGTATATAATATAGATATATATATACGTATATAATATATATGTATACGTATAAATATGTTTGTATAGATATAATATAACAGAGCAAGTATAAAGGTAAATCAAACAAGTAGAACTATGTGATATTTGTAACTTTTAAGTTTCTTGCTTTAAGCATTCAAGCACCATATATACATATATATATATATATATATATATATAACTGGTAGAAAATCAAAATAAACATTTTTGCTATATATATACCGGCAAAATCACATTACTGTAATCATTAACTATTACACAATGGGAAATCATCAGTGATATAAAAAGTAGAAAATCAAAATAAACACTTTTATTACCCCTTATTTAAAAGAGTCATTTATCCGCCTTGAATACAACTTTTTTCTTAATTATTTTCAAACATTTCTAATACTAGATTGGAGGTTAAAAAACTACAAAAGTTCAGTTTAATGTCCTAGGCCTTTAAAACGATATTTAACTATATAAAGCCACAAAAAAAATATGATCCTTTCCGCCAAGCCTTTAGGAGGTACAGCATGTCGTTTCAAAGAAAAAAATATCGGTCTTGGATTCAATTTACAAGACAATTCATCCCCATAAGGGAAGGAAATGGGATTTTTGAGCCTGTTCTTTTACAGTAGAAAACTAATAATGTATGGGTGAGATTTGTTCTTAAATAGAGGATATAATTTCAAGATTCGGTGCAATGAAATTGAGGTTTTGGGTTACTTTGAGTAAAAGCGATTCAAAATAATTCTCCCTGTCACATACACACACACACACACACACACACACACACACACTCGCGATCGGGGGCGCGCGTTTTGATACTTCTCCTTTAGATTCTGAAGAGGAAATATCGAAACGTCACCAAGTGACGAATAGTGTAATATATTGGAGGTTTAATACATACAGTGGAGTTTCTTTGTCGATAACGTTCAAGAAATCGAGAGATTTGTTCAAGATAGGGCGAATTCAAGGTAGAGGAGGTGCGAGATAGAAAGTCCTGTACATACATATATACATATATATACATATATATACATATATATTATATACACATGTGTATATATATGTATATATATATATGTGTATATATATACATATATATACAAATCGAATGTACATATATATATATATGGTACATTCGATTCGGTTAACCGTATTAGAGTGCTCGATACATAAATGCAGAGCGTAATGGATAGTGTAGTTTTTGATTCTTTCCAACTTATTATATCTTTTNTTAGCTCTGCGACAATTTTGATAAAAGTTTGGCAATTTTGAATTATCAATATAATTCAAAAATAAGTTACGTAGCATCTAAACCACCAATCGAAAATATACGTAGCCATTCTACTGTTGACTTTCAAAATGACAAGCGTTAGCTGCTCACTAATCTCCCAACAAAGGTCAACTGATATTTTGGCTTAATTAAATCAAATTATCTGTTTTTCATAAACTGTTCTACACACACACACACACACACACACACACACACACACACACACACTCGCGATCGGGGGCGCGCGTTTTGATACTTCTCCTTTAGATTCTGAAGAGGAAATATCGAAACGTCACCAAGTGACGAATAGTGTAATATATTGGAGGTTTAATACATACAGTGGAGTTTCTTTGTCGATAACGTTCAAGAAATCGAGAGATTTGTTCAAGATAGGGCGAATTCAAGGTAGAGGAGGTGCGAGATAGAAAGTCCTGTACATACATATATACATATATATACATATATATTATATACACATGTGTATATATATATATGTGTATATATATATATACATATATATACAAATCGAATGTACATATATATATATGGTACATTCGATTCGGTTAACCGTATTAGAGTGCTCGATACATAAATGCAGAGCGTAATGGATAGTGTAGTTTTTTATTCTTTCCAACTTATTATATCTTTTATATATATATATATATATATATATATATATATATATATATATATATATATATATATATATATATGTATGTTTGTAACATAACCCCTTTCCCACGGTAAAGCCTCCTGGAGACGATGAAATCTGAAGCGTTCAATAAATAATTTATTCTTAGACTTCCTGTGCAACCATACAGACCGCTTAACATTCAAACTTTTCATGGCTCGTGAGTTTTGACAAGAATTTGCTCTGTCACAAACCCTAACTGTTAATATGTGTTGGCTCAAGCTGACAACGCTTGACCTCTACTTATAATTAATATCAGAAATTACATTAAATCCAAGAAAGTATACCAACTTGCTTTGGTTTAAACCATCGTTCCATGTGATCAGATATTTTTCTGTCGCTAGATATCGTATTGTTTAGTTTTTTTTAAATGCTATTAGTAATAACGCCTTTTAGCAAGAGACATCTTAAAGCTTGTGTGTCTGTCTCTTTGTCTATTTTAAAGACGATCATTGTGAAAAATATAGTGAGATAAAAAATTGTGTAAACAAATAAAGTTCCTTCACACTACGTGATCAGGCTTTACTTAACATTAATGATAAGATACATCTAAGAAATTGATTATTCTAAAAAGTTTTAAGAATTATATAGGGCAGCTGGGATTTAGAACCATGTTGTTAGGCTTTATTTTAAGCATACCGTTTTGTTTATAATATGGAAATACTTTAAGAGGCATTTGACAAGGTGCATTAGTAAATCTGAGAAACCCTGACGATTCTTGCAAACTCTAAACCCTCCAAGTTTTCTTATCGAAACAAAATATTGATATTTTGTTGATATTTTTCTTACAAATAAAATAAGAGGTTCCTCATTTGATAGTATAGAATAATGAACAGTGAAATAACTACACTATATCATATTGAAATAAGTCTTTCAGTTGATACTATCATTATCAAAGAATTTTTCAAAACTTAATTGTAAAGATATTACTTACCGTTTTTGATTTGATAGGCACTGTGATATCGAAGAAAAATTGAACCTATATTGGAAAATTACGCAAACTATCGACATAAATATTAGTAAGGTAAAGAAATTTCTATACGTCGAGCCACAAGCCATATCACTTCTTTAGACTAAATCTTGAGAAGCAGATAGTCTTTCGTCGAGAGCAATTAACTTAAAAAATTACATCCTTTGGAGTTTTATTCACAGAAAACTAAAATTCAAGAAACGAAGTCAACATTTAAAATCCAAAATCGAAATACATGTCTTGAATTATCCATTGAAATGCGTGTCTTAATTCACTGTTGGAAATTTAAAATATCTTGGATAAGGCTTACAAATGTACATTCCAGGAGTTCCAAACTGACACCAAGTATTCCTCATCTTGTCATACATAAGAAATATTACGCCATTAATAAAAGAGAATAATATTTATGTGGGACGTAGTGTTTTAAGACTTTGTATGTTTAAACCTTAAAGGTCACAGTTCGGTTGTTACAGGTGACTGATTCCACCTGCATAAACGTACACTCTCTTTCATCCCAGAAAGTAAAAGGATATTATTTTAATCTGAACTCAAAGATCAAGCACCCAATCGTAACTTAAGATTTTACAGAATATTATCTCTACGCATGAAATAGTCCACTCTTTGTCTCCCCGAAGCTTCGACACCCAAACGAGTCTTCCAATTGTACTCATTCAAATAAAGCGTTATTTAACCCTGTCAATCAATTTAATCACTACAATTAAAAACATTCCAATCCAGCTGTCCAGAGTTACAGACAAAATAAATTAGTACGCACATAAAGACAAAGGTGCATAACACAAAAGCAATTCAAACTGGATGTACTTGGATGTATTTATTCTTGTACAATAAATCAATTAAAAATTTAGAACATGCTTTATCAATATCATGGTTGACAAGGTTGGTCTTCCTTTTCCTTTGTGCCTTATAATCCCTATGTGTTTTGCTTCCCACCTGGCAAATATACAATTAAAGTCTGTTTCATTTTATCTTCGCTTTCTATATGCTACCTGTCTGTTTGTCCATTGTTACATCTTCCTTTATCTCTCTGTCTCTTTCCTCTTCTGTCCATGAATCCATAAACCCAACCTTCTTCTTAAAAGTACGTGTGTTTTTTTGGGGGGGTACATGTGCATGGGGTAGAAGCCCAGGGCAATGTAGGCCTCTGAACGCTTTTCCTAACAAATCGTGCATGAAAAAAGAGCTCTAAAATTAATGTGGCTAGTAATAAACATTCCTTTAACTCAGATTGTCAAACATTCTTATAATTTCTTATCGTGTTTGGTTTATACAGTTCTAGAGCATTCGTAAAAAGAGGTTATGGAGCTGTTGTTGTTCTTCTGCACATACACTACGTCACTGAACTCATTGGAATAAGGAAAATGTGCCTCACAGAACTGGAAAGGTGACAATCAGCATCCCTCTAATACCTATTCTGACTTAGCATCAATGACTAGCTACGTTGCTTGTTGCAATAATTTCCATATCATTTCACACTCAACCGATATCTTTGCCGTTGCTCCCTTTTCAAGGTAAACTGCCCCTTTATAAAAAAATTGTTTGTTCTCATGTTATTTCTAGATTATTTCTAATTCACCTTCACCTTCACCTGTCCCGTAGTCTGGATGACCGGGGTGGGGGTGGGGGGCACTGATGATCTTGCAACTACTCCTCTCCAATCTTACCGGTGTCTCGTTTTTCTCAGGGCTTCACCCAATGTGTAGTGTGTCCACTCTGGGATGTTGTTCTTCCAGTTTGCGTTTCTTTAGTGTGGTCAGGAGTTCTTCGTAAGGTCCGATGGCATGCTTTTTCTTCCTTTACACTTCCTCTTTGATGACATGGTCTCTGCAGGAGATGTCAAGCTCGTAAAAATGGAATTTACATTTGAAATTCGATACTTTTTCATCCCACCCTCCCTCGCACCTCTTCAGCTCGATTTGATTCTGGACGCACACAACAAGCCTGTTCTGCTTTTCAGCCTCCCTCCTAATACTGGAAGCAACGTTGTCTTAAAAAATTGTGTATTGCTGGAGCTGACGCCAAACACAAAGAGAAACTCGAGTGGAGAAAACCAAAGAGGTTCTGAATGTCATTTTGTTGATTTTTCCCGGAAATGATACCTTTCCTTTCCATGCATTAAATCTTTTTTCTCAGAACAATTCTTGTGTGGCAAATTGAATGACATCGTTCAGATAGTAAGATTACAGGGAAAGAAACATATTAACGAGAAACAGAAAATGAATCTTACTATGAATTGGTGTTTAGAAAGTGGATTTAAAGTTCTCCCAAAAGGAATATTTTGACAAAAGCAGAAAATCCAGAAAAGTTTATCGATTCTCGGATCGTGATTAGCTTGACAAGTATAACATTTTATCTTATTCAGAGGAATTTGATTGATTGTTCTGCTTGAGCTGTGTCCTCTTCCTGTGCAGCCTGGGCACAGAAGACATGGCGAGGTGTTGATTTCATCACCATGTAAAAAGCGGAGGGGTGGAAATGTTGATGTTAGTTAGTAAGCAATCAGTTTTTGGCTGGGATCAAGTGTAGAGCTCTGGTCTCTCCTTGGTCGGGTCTTCGGCTATAGGGCCCAATCATGCAGGACAGGGGTCTCGAGATACTTGAGCCGTGGCTGATGACCAACCCAAGAGGAAAGGCGTTTCCATGGAGTGTCCTGGAGGGGAGATCCGTATGTCTTGCATTTTATGGTGTCTTGCGTGGTTTCTGTCCCATTTTTTCTTGATCTGTTTGTTGCTTCCTTTCGGGTCTTTCATAGATGGATATCTGTGAAAGAGAAAAATGGGTCCAATGTTTACCATGAGTTCCATCAATGAAAGACACATTAAGCAGTCAGTTTTGGACTACCATAAATTTTTTTATCGATGATATCGTTTCTCCAATCGGCGAAAAATCCGAACTCTTATGTAGACCTACAAATCACTTCCAATGTTTCAGGAATTATGAAAAACAGACTCTTTCTTGAGTAGCATTAAATTATGTTGTCGTCAATGGGTTGCATTGAGAGGCCAGCGTGATGTTAGGCCTTTCAAACACGATGACCTCAACATGGGCAACTTCAAAGAATTAATCAGGTTTATAAAGTCACACTGACCAATATTTGCAATATTACGTTAACAATTGCAAGAAAAATGAGAGCTACACATTCACAATTCGGTCTTATATTTGTGTTCGTGATGGTGAGAATCCAAGCAAAACAAACAAAGCCACGAAGGGATGCCACATCGCTTCGTTTTATTGATTGTATCCCTACTATTCATACAACTGGATTGCCCTTGGTGCCTTTTTCTCTTTTTGAAGACATATATGCCACTTTTTTGTCCTCCTGTCACTTCTACATACTTGTGTTTACAGAGCTTTGGACACAATGATAAAATAATCAAAGTCTGCTAAATAGACATGGTGTTTAAGAACATTCATTAGCTGTGAGTACAGCTCAAACACCCACACCAATTACCCTAAACATTGCTCTTTGATATGTTTGCTCATGAGCACCTAATCAAAACGCAAGCCAAGAGCATTGGAGCATCAGATTTCAATCTCAACTTTCGCTAAATGTGTGGTTAGTGAGCTCATATCAGCACGGGGTCAAGTGAAAATTTATTTTGGAACATTTCTATGATTATGATGGATTATTAACTCAGTAAGTATTTTGGCAGATTTATTCCCCGTTTACCAGGATTGGAATGGGAACCAATGTTGGCGGATTATAGATGCTGCAGGCAGATCCGTTACTTGTGATGTACCGACGGTTCTCCAGAGGGTCAAATTATCCAAGAGAAAACTATCAACCCTTCTCTGTCTATATTATTAATAATATTATAATAATTAATTTATGACTGTCACAGTTCTAATTCTCTTCTATTTCAATTGGGTTTTCAAGCATCGAGATCAAGCCACGCCCTGCGACCTCAGATATCGAGTACCTTTTTCAAAATTCTTGGAATTTATGCATTATCAAGAGGAGGTATCTTTTGCATTTACTAAATTTTTAAATTACTCCAATTTCTCTCCAGTAAGTATTCAAGTTTGTCGTAAATGTTCAAGGCGTACCAAGAACAATAGAAAAATGTGTTTACTTGGACGTTTTACAACTTTTCAAGCTTCCTCCGCGACTCGCCATATTTCTTAATTCTCTCGGTCTATTTTATTGTTACTGCTGGGGCACTGGGCACGACCAAGGTGTTTTGTTGTTGTTGTTTGATGATGTTTCAGTTATGAAATTACATGTTCCCAGCTTCAAGAACCATTGCCCTTTATTCAGTAAAATTTTATTTTTTGTATTAAAAAAATATTAAAATATTAAATATTAAATATATTAAATATAAAATATTAAATATTATATATTAAATATTCTATTTTCTTTACAGCACGGTTATTGATATTGTTTCCATTGGCTAATCAGAGATTGTTATAGATATAGGGCTACTCAATGTCTATCTCCTGTTATATGTTACATGTCCATTTACGTTACAAGGGGCCATAATGAAAATAAGGTCTTCATGATCTGTATTATGCTACCCCTGCCACCGTTTCTCTAGATTACCGTCCCGCCTGTTTGTTTCGTTCTTTTTTGTTTCTGTTTAGTCTTATTTTTTAACTATTTTGGATAACATCATGTATTAGGTTTTTACCATTTACCTTTGAACATTTGTATTTTTTTGTTAGTGGCGAATAAATACATACATACATACATACATACATACATACATACATACATACATACATACATACATACATACATACATACATACATACATACATACATACATACATACATACATACATACATACATACATACATACATACATACATACATACATACATACATACATACATACATACATACATACATACATACATACATACATACATACATACATACATACATACATACATACATACATACATACATACATACATACATACATACATACATACATACATACATACATACATACATACATACATACATACATACATACATACATACATACATACATACATACATACATACATACATACATACATACATACATACATACATACATACATACATACATACATACATACATACATACATACATACATACATACATACATACATACATACATACATACATACATACATACATACATACATACATACATACATACATACATACATACATACATACATACATACATACATACATACATACATACATACATACATACATACATACATACATACATACATACATACATACATACATACATACATACATACATACATACATACATACATACATACATACATACATACATACATACATACATACATACATACATACATACATACATACATACATACATACATACATACATACATACATACATACATACATACATACATACATACATACATACATACATACATACATACATACATACATAGATACATACATACATACATACATACATACATACATACATACATACATACATACATACATACATACATACATAGATACATACATACATACATACATACATACATACATACATACATTAATATGAGCTACTGTAAGCATGCGGGTGTAAAAGAAATATGCTTCCTTTTAAGTGTTTTTTTTTATTAATGAGGTATTGTAGGACTTCACAATAGAATATGAGAGCAGGGACGTAGGAAGCGTATAAAAGGTGTGTGTGTGTGGTGGTGGTGGTGGGGGGGGGCAGCTCAAAAAAGGTGCACATGACCATTCCCATAAAGCTCCTCCAATTTGTTTGCAATATCTTCTACTTGTTTGATTTTTGTCAAATCGGAGTTTTTGTAGTAGTTTCCTATATGAACGTAAAATCACACTGCTTACAATCCATGCATGAATCGCAGCTGTCAACGCTGTGTCCATTATGATAACCTGTTTATTCTTTCAATACAGATGACCGACAGTGACAAAGTCTGATCAAGAGGCAATGCAAAGTTGTGAAAACAATGCTGACAATCCTTCTCGTGGAAAGCCTTGATTACAAATATCGTTTGGGACATGCTCTGGGTCTTACCCTAGGTTGAAAATTAGAGCAAAGGATTATGCAAAATTGGCACTTTGGGGTTTGGAAAGGGCACTTTGCATAGTTTGCCTAATAGTGAGGGGGCCATGGCCCCTCTGCCCCCCGGTTCCTAATTCCCTGTGTAAGAATTCATGTGTTGGTGACTTACGAGTTAGGAAGAGGATCGATTCGAATGTTTGAACAACAATAAGATGGATACGGCGAAATTTATTGTCTATTTGTTGTGAGTGTTTTTACGTTAAACCACTCTACTAGCAAGGTTGCGAGTTATTTCTCCAACAGTTTTTTTACGTCTCCGGGAATAGCTACATCTATTATGTGACATTTCTTTTCAAACTTGTTTTCAGTTAGAAAGTCAGGTCTTTTGCTTTGAATAGTGTTATCTGGCTGGATGGTAAAATCCCATAAAATTTTCACTTTTTCCATCTCTATAATACCATTTGGCTGGTGCTCGTACCATTTGCTGCTGAATTCTCTATCATTTTGTTTCACAGGTTACAGAAAATTTTTTGGCAACACAATTATGCTTCGGTTTGTTTTCTTTATCCAAGCTTTGTGGGTGGCAATATGACCAACAAATTTCTTGGTTTTGTTGGCACAATCTGTATTTTGGATTCTTGTTAATTTTGGTCTTGACTGCTGTTTTTTTCTCAGTGACTAGAATAATTAATAATATGAATTGCTACTTTCTTTTAATTGTGGCTGTGTACAATCTGGCTCCCGAGGGATGGTCCTGATAGCAGTGGTAACAAGGTTTGTTATTTGCACCCTAACTTTAATGCTCTATTCGATACTCACCTTCACCTTCACCTTCACCTCTGGATGACCGCGGGGGTAGCACTGATGATTTTGCAACTACTCCTCTCCAATCTTACCGGCCTCCCGCTTTTCTCAGAGCTTCACCCAATGTGCAGTGTGTCCACTCTGGGATGTTGTCCTTCCATCCCTTCTTCTGTCGTCCTCTCTTTCTGTCCCCTTGAACCGTGCTTTGCTGGAATGTCTTTGTAAGTCCATGCGATCTTGTTTTATGGCCATACCACTTCAGTTTGCGATTCTTTAGTGTAGTCAGGAGTTCTTCGTAAGGTCCGATGGCATGCCTTATCCTCCTTTACACTTCCTCTTTGATGACATGGTCTTTGCAGGAGATGCCAAGGAGCTTTCAGAAGCATTTCATCTGTTGCTTGTATTCTTTTCTTAATGTCTGCTGTGAAGGCCCATGACTCACAAGCATATAAAAAGATTGAAATGACCAGTGAGTGCATCAGTCTGACCTTGAGTTTGGTGAGTGCTGCAATACTCAGTCAGTCTGTATTTATTGGAATGTCCTAGAGTACAGTGGCATCCTTTCCCTCTGGTGTTGGCACAGTTTTATGTTCATACCATTTCTGAGCGAATTATTATTATTATCATCATCATTATCATTATTCTTTTTTTCTTATTATTACTATGGAAAAGCCCTGACCTATTATCGTTTCAAGAGTTGTTTAATAAAATATTTACTTATGTAAAACAGGTAAGCCATTGCAAACTGCTTTGATTGGTTTGGTTTGAAATTGTACGGGTTTGAATATAAAATAAATAGGTTTTTTTATTATAGCTGTTTTTTAATCTATAAAAAAGATGCATTCACAGGATAAAATTATGTTGTTATTGTCTTTGTTTACTGAAAATGTCAGATTTAAACTAAATTATGATCTCAAACCACCCTTCAAAATTCTATTATTGGAAGTTACTTAATTCTTTAAAGGGTTTAAACCTCATGACGTGTCTACAAGCAAATGAAAAGAAACATCCGTGCGGATTTACTTGTTATGGACGAGTCATTCGGAAAAAAAAATTGTCGTTTCCGAAATAAGTTTAGTGATAACAGCTTTATCGACTCATTCAGTAAGTATGTTTTCTCTTTCAACCAGTGAGTAACCCAATCTTGTCCTTGTTTAATAAGTTATGATGTTATTGTAAACGGTACTTCCATTTAGTTTACAGAGTAAATCGTGGTACGCTTTTAATTTTTTACAAACTTGCCGAAGGTTTTCTTTTCAAAAAGAAAACCACAAAGTTTCAAAAGATGGATAGGGTACACATTTATAGCTCTTTGAATTCTCTCTAAATGCATTTTAATAAAGAACTCACCAACTTTTAGTTTGCAATTTTATCTTATTATTTACAAACCACATTTAATTATTTGTTATAATTACCGGTCTGATTTTAGGAAATAACTTTAAATTTATAGTGCATGATAAATTATCTTGTGCTCTTTATCTTAAATGTTTGCTATGCTTTTTGCTGAGGATTTAAAACACGGGATTTTTTTGTCTGTAAGAAACATGTATATGGTAAACACGAGGCTCAAATTCTTAAACGCTTATGGAACATCTAACACAGTTTAAATGTGAAACAAAGTCTAAATGTGAAACAAAGTCTAAATGTGAAACAAAGTCTAAATGTGAAACAAAGTCTAAATGTGAAACAAAGTCTAAATGTGAAACAAAGTCTAAATGTGAAACAAAGTCTAAATGTGAAACAAAGTCTAAATGTGAAACAAAGTCTAAATGTGAAACAAAGTCTAAATGTGAAACAAAGTCTAAATGTGAAACAAAGTCTAAATGTGAAACAAAGTCTAAATGTGAAACAAAGTCTAAATGTGAGACAAA
>RDPX01000153.1:475088-486521 GCA_003991215.1 Morbakka virulenta
AAAGCTTATAAAAAGAATGTTAGAAGTAAATAAGTTTAAAAGCTATCTGTAACAAAACAATTTGACCAGAGCTGCTAGATTTTGACCAACTTAAAAATACAATAAATCCAATATTTTGGGCATTCCAGAAAAAAAGTTAAATGTAAACACACATAAAACAAAGCTTACTTTGACAATTATTACTGTTTTTGAAGCAGCTTTTTCCCCGTGTAACGATAGTTGGAACTCTCATTCTTTCCCTTTCTGTATGGGACAAGGTAGGTCTTCAAATAATAATCTGTTAATAATCATCTGTTAATAATCAACTTCTTTTCCCTTAATTTCTGTCTTCCTTTTCCTTCCTAGGGTCTTGGCGAAAGTAGGATTTCGCTTGCGGAGTTGCCATGAGTAACCAAAAATAAATAAATAACTACACACACAATATACATATATATACCAGAATCGAAGTAATTATTAGCTATCGACAGTGCTCAATAATATAAGAATATTAGAGCTATCATACGGTGGACGACAAAAAATCAATAAAACTTAATAAAACTTTTAGAACTGTCAGTTTTGTTGATTTTTTGTCGTCCATGGCATATATATATTTAGAGAGAGAGAGGGGGGGGAGGGGAAGAGAAGAAGAAAAAGAAGAGGAAGAAGAAGGACAAGAAAGTAAAACAACAAAAATGCTTTATATTTCAGTTTAATTTCGTTTTCGACCTATTTACTGCGCTTGGGAGTCTTTATACTTTTTTACCCCTACAGATTGTCCATTTCGCTCCCATTTGCCACGAGTTAAACTACTTTAGGCGCTTTAAAACTTGTATATATTTACAGATATACATTAGAAATAGAAGCCTCTTTTTCTCCTCGAGAGGTCTTAGGTTCTCTTAGGAAGAGAACCTAAGACCTCTCTGGATTTCTCTTCATTCCTTCGCTACCAACTTCAATGGAATTTAAATGCAAAGTTAATGATAAAAGTGATAGTCACTGGAAAGATTGTTCCCTCTTAACACACCCCAGGTATCGTAAAAGATTACATAAATCTTAAAAAATGAGAGAGAGAGAGAGAGAGAGAGAGAGAGAGATAGAGAAGAAGAAAAAGAAGGAGGACAAGAAGGTAAAACACGAAAAATACAAAGTTATAAATCGCAACTAATAGTTTATACTATACGCACTTTTTGTTATGAATAGAAGGCACACAAAACACAAAAGTGTATATATATATATGTATATATGGAGCATATTTTTCCTCAACAGAAGCTGGCTGATTATTGTACTTTTCATTGCTATCCCATTGTGGACTGTCTCTTGCGCACACTTTTGCAGCAAAAGAATATTTGCCAACCAAATAGTTGTGTGATAGTAGCCCACGCATTTGTTAGTTACCCTCTGTGAAACTAACTTCCGTTTCCGTATCAAAATAATCCCTTTTTTCTGTTTTCTATCGTGACACACCCCAGATATCGTAAAAGATTACATAAATCTTACAAAATCATATTACCATGGCTAGAAACAATAAACAGCTCATCAAGGACCCTTTTTAGGAGACTACTATCCTCGTTCAGTTTCGCCGTGAATTTACGTAACCATGACTAAATTAAAGTTAATAGGTTTCTAACACTATGTATGACGGAAGAGATAAAGAATAACGATTTTTTATCTTAACCACTTCGAAAAACACATTCTTGGACGTCCGGAGAAAAATCGTGTCAATTTGTGTGTAAAGCTTGATCTGCAGACCCATCTACAGTTTCACTGTCCCACAGCTCATCAGTGTAGATTCGAACTTCTGAAGGTTTCCATTCCGTACAAAGACCTCCATCATTAAGACAGTGGCGACACATTGCTAAGTATACACATACTCACACGCCAGAGTTTCCGTGATGGGCTAGATTCCTCAAAAAACCACAAGAACAGTAAACGTTGCATATATATAAATATATATATATATATATATATATGGTCGAAATATCGTGAAACTATTAGTTGCAATCATAGTTCTTACATTTCGTGTTTTACTTTATGTATATTGCTCTGCTATATGCATTGAGCAGTTTTTGATACGAATACACAAGATTACACAATATATATACATAAATATATATATATATAGTAATATTAGTTGTAAAGTATACCAATGTTCACTAAGAGTGCTCAATGTTTCCAGAGCGTTTATAAATCCAGTATAGTAACTGCTAAATTTGTCTAGTTATTTTGTATACTATACTGGATTTGTATATATATATGTATATATATATTAAATACATGCATATGCTTAAGGAACCACATACGTGGAGCAGGATGGATTAATCAGTTGGTGAACACAATCTTTGTAGGAGAATGTTTCTACCACAGATTAGTGTAACACTTTTTCGTCACTTGTTCCTATTCTGAGCTAAATTTTTCAACTAAGGGTTCTTTTCATTTGCAACTTTAATGTCTTTCTTTACAACATGTCCTTGGTATTTAGAAAATTAAAAGTATTTCCTTTAACGTTTTAAAGTCTTGAATTTGTATGACTCAACACTCCTTTCAGCTGCTTTTAATCACTCTGCTACAACTTTTTCAATATAACCATTGAAGACTGGTTTCTCTTTAAAGCCAATAAGAACAATATGTTAAATCAATTATGTCTGGGTTTGATATTTTTGACCAACGCATAATACATTTTCACAATAACACGAGAACACCGCTATCAAACCTTTTAAGCCATTTAAGAATTTCTGTCGGCTAAATAGGTTCTTTTTTATCCCAGAGTTATTTTGTGGCCAGCTTAACTCTCTGTAGAGCTGCTAACATTAAGCGAGTAAAAATATTTTCCATTATTTGAGCTTCAGCAAGTATCTCTTGGCTTTCGCAATTTCGCTGTCGTGTGTAAGTTGTTTTCAATGTTCTGTGGCATTCTGTCCTTGGGTTTTACTCGAATTGATGATAACCAAGTTGTTGTGTTGGAGTTTGAAATAACTTTGGTTTTCTGAAAACGAACTCCTCTATCATCCTGCAATTTGTTAATGATATGTTTAAATATGTTAAGTAATTGATATCGATTTTCAGATTTATCATGCACTTTGATCTATCAGACAAGCATCACCGTAGAGACGTATTTAAAATCACCTTTCTTGAAATATAATGCAGAGTTGAGTTACTCTTATGAAATGTCAAAGACTTCTCTGTTACTATATTCAGTGATAACAGAGTAACCATAAAAATAAAAATAAAATATGAGATAAAACATGTGAGACTAAAGAAATCTGAATCAATTGAAAGCTCATTCTTCTGCTTTTCTTCTTCTTCTTTGTCTTTCGGATATATCCCGTTCGGGGTCGGCACAGCGGATCCGCCGTCTCCAGCGTGTTCTGTTCGTCATATCAGCATCCGTCGCACCAAAAGCCTCCATATCTCTGTCAATTACGTCCTTCCACCTTTTCCTTTTCCTTCCACCTTAAGTGGCTTCTACTTTTCCCTTTTCTTCATCACTCTTTTCCTTCCTTTTTCCTTCCTCTTTCTTACAGCAGTAGTCTGTTTTCCATATACAACCTGCTAAGCACTGGGTATGGTGGTCGTTGGTAACCCGGACCTTGACCGATCCGGCATATTGATTTTACGGTTGACCTGTATCTGATTTGGCTGGTGTTTTGGTTTTCCAGCCGTATGCCCTTGCTGGTTCTAACCACAGTTTTAAACTGTGAATCTAGCCTTCACCTAGTGGGTATTTACTGTAAGTCAGCAGCAGATTTCTTCCTAAAGATTTACTCTTGAAGCCTTTCCCAAGGTTAGGTGTATCAACAAAGCAGCGGAGGTTTGAAATCAGAGGTTTACTTCCCCGAAATGAACTGCATTCCTAGGCTGACGAGGTCCATCTCCCCGAAGCAACTGATTTTAGGGCGCCAGTGACCCGCCCTTCGCCCCTTCTACTGTCAGTAGGATCAGTCTCGCCACATAAAGGCCAGGAGGTGGACTACGTCGTAAGAGGCTATTTTAGATGCACGCTATGGGAGATTTTTATAGGTAATAGGAACTCACCCAATTACCACCCCCGGTATTTGACCTTGAGAACATTCTTCTGTTTTTATGCCTTGTAACTTTATCATGACTTTGCCAAGTCTTTCTAATCTAGAGTAGGTTAAGCATGAGTTTTCTGCATTACCAATACATTTATTTTATTAAATCCCATCAAATTTCTTTAAAATATATTTTTTTACTTCTTTTCTTTTTTTCTTCTTCGTGTTGTTGTCTTGTTGTGTTTTTTCTTCACTTTTTTGAGTTGAAATGCATCGTTCTGCTTTATTCCTTAATATTACTACTAATAATCAAATACATATTTTTCTGAAAATGTTTTGGAAAGTTATAACTTAATGAAAAACGTGCAATTCTGTAACATCGGTCATAATTCTTAATACTTCATTACTATATCATTTTTAATCCCGTTACCAATCTCTTTTCACTAGCATTTATTGAAATGGGTTGGGGTAGGTAAACAGTTACTCTCGGAGGAAAGACGAAGGCAGACGAGGTTTGTAGGGCACGGATTAGAAAGGAATAGATGGAAGAACCTAGGACTGACTGGCAAGACAGAAAGAAAGAGGAGCAGAGAGAAAAAACGGATTCTGGATGTCCAGTTTGAAAAGAGAAAGAGATACAAAGTACCAAAAGGTGACACTGTTTGAGATGGCCAAAAACAGAGCTCATTCGCATATCATGATCACATAAATAGATGGCTACGGTATCTAGAAGAAGCATTGGAACAAACGACAGTCAGCTTCTGACGAGAAATTTAAGTTGATGCTTAATAGACAGTGAAGGGGTTTCCAGTTGCAGGTCTCTTATGAATTCAGTGATTGAACTTTACTTCCAACAACACTTTTTTTTTGTTTTGACGTCATTTTCCCCCATTAACTGGGGCTCAGACCCTTCACAGGGACTTGGATTTGGCAGTGAGGAATTTCAACTTCCAACAACACTGATCACTTTAAAAAAGACAAGAACTGAACTCTGCCTTGTATTTATTTAGCAAACCATCGGTGTGCATTGTCATCAATAGTAGAAGATCTTGTTCAACATCTGGAAAGCAAAAGCTCGATTTGAGAACATATTTGATGAAATAAGTCAAGAGTACTTGCTTAGGATATTAAAAAATTGGCCCAACTACGTCTATTAATTATTGCAGAAAAACACCCGATCAGGTTTTCAAAAAATGCTGTTTTTGTTTAGCCTGTGAAAATTCTATCTTGTTTTAGCACCCCTTATTCTCTTTGTGGTACTCCTTTTTACTAATTCACTAATTTTACTACTTAACTAAGACATTAAAAATAAAGATAAATTTCCAAGAAAAATTTATATGAAAGAAATGAATAAATCCTTAATTTCATTTTGCTCTCAAAGCAGTTATTATTGAGCTGCATATAACTGTGGCCTCATTCAGAGAGGCGCTACTTTGTCCAATTATCTGCATTTGAAATTAATTATTTATAGCAGTTGACGATTATTTATGCTCATGTCTTTCCTCTGACAGATGTTTTTAATCAGTCAATCCATTTTTATTCCAACTCTGTTCTTCTTCAGGTAAAATAAAAAGAAAACAGAAAATTGACTTTATACTCATGTTGATCGCGAAGCAACTCTTCTATTCAACCAAAAAGTTGATATTGAATACACTATGTTAGTAAACTGGCGGAATATTTGATTAAAATTTCCGTGCGCCAAAGTCCGATATTTCTTTTGTTGGTTCTTTGTAATTGAAAAAGGACATTTTTAGCAAAGACATCTAGCGGGCACCTGTACATTGATCATTTCCATTACTAGGAACAGAAACTTGTAATATTCTTATTACAATTGGTTATTGAAACTCAAATATGAACGCAAATAAAAACATTGCGACAAAACGTTCCACCATCATCAACTACTTCAGTTGCTAATTTAGTAATGTTTCATCTGAAAAGGGAAAATTCTCAAATGAATGACTGGTCGTTAACAAACATATCTTTAATGAGGCAAATGCTTTAAAATGTATTAGAGTGGTACATGCTCTTGATGATACATCATCATCATCTACATCAGTAGGTGATTTTGTTATTTTTCTCAACTGAAAATAGAAAATTCTCTGTAGAATAACTTGTCTTTAAAGAATCTGTCTTTAATCAGGTATTAGAGTGGTAAATGCTTTTGATGTTACACTATCACCATCTACGTCAGTAGGTGATTTTGTTATTTTTCTCAACTGAAAATAGAAAATTCTCTGTAGAATGACTTGTCTTTAAAGAATCTGTCTTTAATCAGGTATTAGAGTGGTAAATGCTTTTGATGTTACACTATCACCATCTACGTCAGTAGCTGATTTTGTTATTTTTCTCAACTGAAAATAGAAAATTCTCTGTAGAATGACTTGTCTTTAAAGAATCTGTCTTTAATCAGGTATTAGAGTGGTAAATGCTTTTGATGTTACACCATCATCATCTACGTCAGTTGCTGATTTAATTATTTTTCTCACCTGAAAAATGAAAATTCTTTGTAGAATGACTTGTCTTTAAAGAATCTGTCTTTAATGAGGCTAATACTTTAAAATGTATTAGAGTGATACATGCTTTTGTTGTTACACAATCATCATCTATGTCAGTTGCTGATTTAGTAAATTTTTCATCTGAAAAGGGAAAATTCTCTGTGGAATGACATGTTGTTAAAGAACTTTGTTTGAATCTTTCTCGCAAGTTGTTCAACTTAATGAAGGCACAACAAATTCACTTTAACCAATATTGATCAAATATGAAGATGTTCAAACTCAAAATGAAATAATTAACTGGTTAAGTAACTTATATAAAACTATTAAAACTAAACGTAACGTAATAAATGTTCACTGACTAGCAGATTCAATCAGATTACAAATTTCATTCACAAGGCATGCAGCTCAGTCAGCCATGATTTCAGAAGGTGAGACGCACCTTCCACTACAACAACATAAGAATAAAAAACAACAACACAGGGAGCTAAAACACCAGCTACACCTTAAACAAAACAAAGTAAAGTTCCCAGTACAAATGCAACAACAAGACTTCATTGTCTTCAAACTTGTCTTTAATGAGACAAATGCTTTAAAATGTATTAGAGTGGTAAATCCTCTTGATGTTATACCATCATCATCTACTTCAGTTGCTGATTTAGTTATTTTTTCAGCTAAAAAGGGAAAATTCTCCGTAGAATAACTTGTCTCTAAAGACCCTGTCGTTAATGAGGTAAATGATTTAAAATGTATTAGAGTGGTAAATGCTCTTGATGTTACACCATCACCATCTACTTCAGTTGCTGATTTTGTTATTTTTCTAACTGGAAAGGTAAAATTCTCGGTAGAATGACTGGTTGTCAAAAAACTTGTCTTTAATGAGGAAAATGATTTAAAATGTATTAGAGTGCTGAAGGCTCTTAATATTACATCATCATCATCTACGTCATTTGCTGAGTTAACTATTTTTACACCTCAAAAGGGAACATTCTCTGTAGAATGACTTGTCGTCAAAGGACCTGTCTTTAATGAGGAAATGCATTAAAATGTAATAGAGTGGAAAATGCTCTTGATGTTACACCATCATCATCTACTTCAGTTGCTGATTTAGTTATTTTTCCAAGTGAAAAAGGAAAATACTCTGTAGAATGACTTGTCTTTAAAGAACCTGCCTTTAATGAGACAAATGCTTTAAAATGTATTAGAGTGCTAAAGGCTCTTGATGTTATAACATCATTATCTACGTCAGTTGCTGATTTTGTTATTTTGTCCACGTAAAAAAGGAAAATTCTATGTAAAATGACTTGTCTTTAAAGAATCTGTCTTTAACGAAGCAAATGCTATAAAATTAATTAGAGTGGTAAATGCTTTTGATGTTACACCATCATCATCCACTGCAGTTGCTGATTTAGTTTTTTTATTCTGCTGAAAGGAGAAAATTCACTGTAGAATGACTTGTCGTAGAAGAACCTGTCTTTAACGAGGCAAATACTTTAAAATGTATTAGAGTGGTAAATTCTCTTGATGTTACACCATCATCATCTACTTCAGTTGCTGATTTAGTTATTTTTTCTACTGAAAGGAGAAAATTCACTGCAGAATGACTTTTCTTTAAAGAATCTTTCTTTAATAAGACAAATGCTTTAAAATGTATTAGAGTGGTAAATTCTCTTGATGTTACACCATCATCATCTTCTTCAGTTTCTGATTTAGTTATTTTTTCACCTGAAAAGTGAAAATTCTCTGTAGAGTAACGTGTCGATAAAGGGCCGTTCACACGTCTGAAAAACGTTGTAGGATCATTTCAGGTGAATGAGGATGTCAATAGAGATAATTGCTCTCGAGATGAAGGTAATAAATGTTCATAACAATTTCGTAGTAGATAATTAGAATCAAATCGGATCGACGTCGGTTATGATTATAATTATGCTCTTCGCTGCGCACCACTTCTTGCCTGCATAAAAAGAATGCTGGTCAATGAAACTTTCAGTGAAGGCTCCATTTTATTCAGAAATGACGGGAAGAAGTCTTCAAAACAAAATGGTTTTTGCATCTCGTTGAGAAAGTAAATGCTGTAAATCCAGGTTTAAAGGTAAATCAATGATAATACTACTGTAAAGGTTAGCGTGGATCAACCCAAAGTAATTCTTTTCTACAATAGACGGATGAATAAAGCATATTTGTGGACATGCTTTTGTTTGCAAACAGACTAAAGCTTCGCTCAAAAAAAGTGATAGTAGATTTTCATTTCTCATGCCTTAGATGCAGTCGTCGTTGCTGCATTCAAACTACGCAAGGAACGTTCTCCTGGCTTGCAAACCAATGAGCTTACTTAATTGAACTTTCCTGCAAAAGTAGCTCTGGTCATGGTGAATACAAATCCTGTGGGGCCAAGTGATTGTGGTACTAGACCAACAAGATAAATTCCGGATATTACGGCAATATAAATCTTAGCTTGAGTTCTACATCCCATGAAAAGTGTACCTACTGTCAATCAAACATCAGACAGAGGTATAGTAAATGTGGGAAGATTTATATGGAAAGTGTGATCAGCTATTTCACAGAAAACAATGACACTATGCTTTAGCAAAAGGCTGTACTAATGTTATTTGCAAAAAATGTCAATTCTACAAGTGAACTTTCATTTCTTTCTTTTAAATAAAAGATAATTAATTTTGAAATTTACTAAAACATCAAATATTTTGAAATTAAAAATAACTTGCATTTTTAACTTTTTGACTCCTGTAACTCTTCAAGAAATATTTACAGTATATTTGTTGTAGAATCAAGTATAAAACATTTCATTCATAATATTTTAGCATTTATCGTGAAGGTTCAAAAACGACCTCACGTTGGGGTTGAATATACTGAAAGTCATTCAAGATGCAATGTGCTTTTAAAAAATTTACAGGTGTATGTAAAGCGTAAGAATACTATAGCATGATCTGCATATTAGGGTTTACTATAATTTCAATACAGGTGTGTTAAATAAAAGCTAAAAGAGAGATTACCAAAGTACTTAACATTGAGCTCTGCTGACAATGCGACTACCCATAAACATGCTATACCTAGGTATCCATCGAACCTTGGTTGCAATACAGATTTTTGAAATTTCCATGCAGTAGTAGAATGTAACTGTGGATTGAAGCTTTATTTCATTGTGGTGACCTACCAATCTGATTGGACCTTGCTAACAAGGTAAAATGCATGTTCTCGTGTTTCGATCTGTTTTAACAACATGAAACGTTCCACAAGTATAGGAGCTGTATCACTTTGTGAATTGCAAGCTTTTTTTGAGCACAAATTCCACACAAAAAGACATTTGACACAATGTGAGGTTGAATATCCTAAAGAGTAAATGAACAATCTTTTGAGACATCAGATGGAAAACGCAGCTTTAGTATGAATTTAAGGATGATAGCCAAGACGAGCCACATGACAGATAAATCAATGAAATGAAATAAAATAAAAGATTTACAAATGACTATTCTGTTCTGAGAAAGGATAGAGAACCATCACTTTTATTAATAATGAGAGTAAAGAGAAGTAAAGTAAAAGTAATGAAAAATGTCTCTAACCATGTGATTCTGGTTTGGAGTTGCTGAATAATGGTGGTTTGTGGTAAATGCCTTTCAAACAAAATGAATGTTGTTAACTATAGGTTCGTTGGACTTTGTAAATTATATGGTCTGCAGTGATTGAAATGAGATTATTTTCATTGAAGTAAATTTTAATCACTACGCCCTGTTTAGTCACCGTTGTTCTGCTGTGAAGCAATCAATATCTTCAGATCAAATGAGATGTGAGAAGAAGATTTTGTAATCGTTCTCACAAAACAGTACAGGTATCAGACGGCTGTCACATAACAAAGAGATCCAATTAGAAGTAACTTTTTAGAGCTATTTGATATTCCCACAGTTCCTTGCAACATGGAAATCACATTAAAATATGGCTTCCAGAACTAAAAAACAAATACAACAAAGAAGATAGGTATGGTACCTCTCTTTGAAACAAAATCCATTCCTCTCACCAAGTAGGTCCTCACTGTGGGAATAAAAAATAGCTGTACCAGCAATCAAAGATCTCTTGAAATGAAGCTCAGAAAAATCTCAAGACTTATGATGTGATAAATGCACTATATCTATGATTTCTACCGACCCAATTTGGTCAAGAATTTTAACAAAAATTTAAGTGTTTCATAATGAGATATTGTGACATACGTCGCAGGGAACAGGAGGCAAATAAACTGTAATCGAATCAATATGATTAACAAACACAAAAATATTGTTTTTTCGTTCTTACGAGTATCCCTAACCTTTTCCTCTACACCCTTGTACCTTTCCATTACTCTAAATTCTCGTTGGAAACAACAAAAAGATTTTCATATCTTTCTTGGGTATCAGGTGACCATGTCAGTAATGGTTCATGAAACGTGTAGAAAATTCATATGGTACTTTATCATGCTTGAAGTATCGTTTAAGTATTTGGGACAAATTTAAAGGTCTTTCATTGATGGAACCTCTGGTAAACAGTGGGCCCATTTTTGTCTTTCACAGATTCTCATCTATGAGCGACCCGAAAGGAAGCAACAGATCAAGAAAAAGTGGGTCAGAAAGCATGCAAGACAACATAAAATGCAAGACATACGGATCGCCCCTCCAGGACCCTTCGTTGGAAGGTCCTTCTTCTTGGATGGGTCTTTCATTGATGGTACATCTGGTAAACAGTGGGCCCATTTTTGTCTTTCACAGATTCTCCTCTATGAGTCACCCGAAAGAAAGCAACAGATCAAGAAAAAGTGGGGCAGAAAGCATGCAAGACAACATAAAATGCAAGACATACGGATCGCCCCACCAGGACCCTTCGTTGGAAGGTTCTTCTTCTTGGATGGGTCTTTCATTGATGGTACATCTGGTAAACAGTGGGCCCATTTTTGTCTTTCACAGATTCTC
>RDPX01000153.1:487690-505541 GCA_003991215.1 Morbakka virulenta
ACATACGGATTGCCCCTCCAGGACCCTTCGTTGGAAGGTTCTTCTTCTTGGATGTTCTTTCATTGATGGTACATCTGGTAAACAGTGGGCCCGTTTTTGTCTTTCACAGATTCTCATCTATGAGCGACCCGAAAGGAAGCAACAGATCAAGAAAAAGTGGGGCAGAAAGCATGCAAGACAACATAAAATGCAAAACATACGGATTGCCCCACCAGGACCCTTCGTTGGAAGGTTCTTCTTCTTGGATGGGTCTTTCATTGATGGTACATCTGGTAAACAGTGGGCCCGTTTTTTATTCTTTCACAGATTCTCATCTATGAGCAACCCGAAAGGAAGCAACAGATCAAGAAAAAGTGGGGCAGAAAGCATGCAAGACAACATAAAATGCAAAACATACGGATTGCCCCACCAGGACCCTTCGTTGGAAGGTCCTTATTCTTGGATTGGTCTTCAGCCAGTGCTCAAGCATCTGGAAATCTCCTGTCCTGCATGTTTTCGCCCTACAGCCGAAGGCCCGACCAAGGAGACACACTTGATTTTAGCCAAAAGGCAAAGAAAGCGATTTGGCTTAAATTAAGATGGCCAATGGCTTGGTGCTCAAATTAAAGAAATTTTTGAATCTTCATTTAACTTTTATAGGTAACTAAATACTTCAACTCACTAGGAAACCTTAAACATTTTAAATTTCGTTTGTTGAGAATCTCAACAGAAAACAATTTAGAAACAGCTTTTTTATTTCACAACGTAATGTTATGGTCAAGTTGTCTTACTCGAACTTTTGACAATCAACTGATACTATTTATACATCAAAGAACGTGGAACTTGTGTTCTCTATTGTACTATATTTTTTGAAATGTCTAACAAACACATGCTGAAAACAGGAAAAGCTTTGAAACGACAGAGTTCTATTGTCATTAGTGTCTACACATGTGACGTTACTTGGGGCTAGACAATCCATTTTCTTTGACCTGTTCGCAAACAATTTTCATAAATAAAAAAACAATAGATGTAATAATGCACAACTGGTTAGATCTGTTAGTCTCTTGACATTGTTTCAGTTGCGAGCTATCATAACATGCCAGGTATGGTTAAATACAGTTTAGGAATTGGTGTTTTCATACGAGCTTAAGAAGAAATTTATTACAGGGAACATGAGGAAAAAGTGTGATTAGCATAAAAACTGTCAGAGTTGATTCATACCGAGTAGGGATTATAGTAAAATGTTCTCCTGTTGAGGTTAATCACAGCTTCACATCAGTCACAAAGGTATTATTTTCACCCTTACGGATCTCTTAATCAGTAGCTCAGTGAAAACATCTTACCAGCTGTGAAATATTGAAGTTCTTGTTTTTAGTGGGTTTTTAAACATAATCCGAATTATTTTCAAAATATGAAACGAAGTTTACAGCAAAGTGTGAATAAAACCTTCATTCAATTCTTCGGAGCAAGAATTAAAGTTTTTTCGGGGTAGAAGAACATTTTAAACGCTAAAGAGTGATTGATAACACGTCAGAATAATAAATATATAAATTATATGTATTTATATATGTATACATGCCATCGCTAAGTAAGACTTATATATATAAAGCTGAAGGTTTCTACTTTACTTGTATTAAAGGAGCCATGTAACTTGGCTTCACTCGTCTCTAAATCCACAACACGCCTAGCAACACGTAGCGGCATTGTTGCAGTGGTTTAATACAGGCTCCCTAATGATTAGCAATGTCGTCAGAAACGTGCTGGTCCCACAAACTGTTTCTACAGAATGACTCCCTGAACAAGCCTTTTCTGCATACCATGGCTGGAGACGCCAGTCCAAGTAAGTCGTAGACCCCCGGAGATTGCGGATTGGATTTTACCTTAGGTGCAAGGTGCTCCTAGGTGGATGTAGTTGTCAAAATGGATTCTCGATACATCTTTTTGTTTGTCCCAAGGTTGTCAAGGGTTTTTCAATTTTCGTGTCACGTGGACATAGTCCGTACTTTTAAACAGCCTCAATAGTTTCCCTACCTGACTTAAGTGATAACAGATTGATGTACCATTTATGTAAGGTAAATCCTTTTTTCAAAATTTCTCATTTCCTCTAACCGTAGCATAGTAGTCTGAAGTCGTAAAACTGTCATGTTTTTGTTGCTTGGCAACTCAGTGGGCCCAGGTTTCCATGGTAGTCGTGACTTGTAGAACCCGTCTGACTGATATAGAGTGGTGTGTTTTCTTAAGCAGCTTAAGAAAACACTCATGAAACTCCAAATTAAGATTGAGCTCCTCAGTCAACCATGAAGTATCTGCGTTACCTGAAGAACCTTCTCGAACTCGCGGTGACTGCACTTCTTGACTTCACCCTGGCCGGACTTTAAAGATATTACTTTGTCCGAGTGGCTGTCTTTGAACACAATCCTTCAATACAGAATCCATTCCAGAACAATGAATTCTATTCCAGGACCGTTATTTGGATTTTCGCCAAGTACAGATGAATCAGTCGACCAAATTCACTGGTAGTTAGCTCCTCCAAGAATATTATGGTAGATACTTCTCTGACTAGTGATTCTTTGTCACAGGTTCGAAGTGATTTGAGTCATCGACTCTTCTTCTACAAGTTGTTTTTATGCAAGAATTGTACAAGTGTGTAACGACTTCCTTTTTGGCAAAGTCGCATTGGCAGAGTCTATGTAAATACTAAAACATTTCATGAAAAGACGATAGAATTTGTTAGCAAGAAATATTCGCTCATTTTTGTTACCTTTCCAGACATTTACTTGATTCAGCACGTGCGTTTGAGTATTAGTTATAGATACAGTTTCATGATTAGTTCCAAACAATTTTATGAATTATTGGTACTGGGTTCAATCATTTCACTCACCTTTTGTCCCTGCATGGTGGCTTCAACCATCACATGCAATATAGTTGATATGAAAATGGATCCACTCATATTTTTTCAGCCATTCCTTTGGCTGCATCAAGAATAGTAGACGTTTTCTTCTGTCATAATGAAATAAAACTCTTTTTGCCGACAGTGGACAGTTTGTGGGATTGGATTTATTTGTTGCAAAGAAATTCACTGCTCTGGTACAGTTGTAGCAAAGCCTATACTTTTCCGAAACAAAAAAACATTCGTGCAGATCGAGCTATAATGCAAGGTGTTATCACAGAAGACACAACTATTTTGTGCCTTGTCTTGTCGCCGACTCCTGTTCATCAATAGCTTGTTACAATTTAGTCCTTGATCACTATTTTATGTTCAATTGCGGTCTTATCCGTTGTTTCTCGTAAACTGATATCAAACGATTCTTTTTTATACATCTAGGAAAATACCAAGTCTCTTAACCCCCACTCTTATCTGTCGTCGTTTTCTGGACAAGTATTTCTCGCAATGGCCAAGCTTATCCGTTAGTGTGTAGACCGTACTCTACATTGGTTCCAGCTTCTTTATCCTAGTAAGTTTTGCGCACAACTCTAAACAAAGAATCGTAGACGTCAATATTAGGTAACCTGTGAGCATTGCCAACAGGTGAAGCTACTCGATTTATTTAATAAAGGCATGGTAAAGCTTGCTATCTTTTCCGTACGTATAACTGAGAATTCGTTTCCCGTTCTCGTCATTTTCGTCGGCATGCAGCAGTCTATATATGTCCTCACGTTGTTTTTCTTTCAATAAATGAGCAACGAACTTTCTTAGGTTTGAAATTGCTGATAAGACAAGCTTTACGTTAAACTGGTTCCCGGAAAGAATCCATTCCTTGTCATTGCCAAAACCAGGAGACGAAACTCAACGAAATGAGTTGGAAAATTATACCTTATACTGTCATTAAGCTGACATTGTATTTTGAGACGATATTCCTTCTAAATCCCTTTGCACTTTTCTTGAAACATTTCGTGGTTTTCTTGTACTTTTTCGACCGTCTCGACTGAGATTACGTTTTTGTTGTAATTTTCGACGTAGAATGAACAAATATTTATGTCCTTTGATGATTTGAAAATTCGTCGCTAGTCGGTAATCTTTCACTGTTGATATAAGTGTAATGAAAGGGTAAAGTAGAGTCCAAACTTTTTAAAAAGGAGATACAATTAAAAAGTGTTGGCTCCTGGATGAAATCTGCCTCCATATATAACTTAGAATAACATTGTCACATGATTATTTCAACCAGGCCTTGTCGGGATTGTAACTAGAAAAAAGCCATTTCAGCTTACTGTATATGTAGACCGAAGTGACGACACTTGGAAGTGTCTGTTTTACTTCTGGTTTCCTCCAAAAGCCTCAAAATTTAATCCTTGGCGTAATTATTGTACATGTTTAAAATTAATTCTTTCCCCAAATAAATAAATTATTCTCCAAGTTTCACGGAAGGAGTTCAATCCTTTTCCAAGTTTAGATTGCACACTTAAGGATAGGGTTTTTTATGGCGAAGAAGTGACATTTCTATATCCTATGCAATGCAAGGTGATACCTCGAGATGTGGCGCGAAACCCTATGATGATAATCCTATACAATCTTAAATACTGGTGTCACCTTTTCCGGGGTCTCCCTGTAGGTCTCACGATTGTGCACCTCGTGGTCTTCAGTGACACATAATCAGTCTCCTTTCTCAAGATGTGGCCATATCAGAGCTGTATTGATTTAATTTTGTTTGATATGATTAGGATTTTCAGATCATTGGAGAGATCAACGTTGCGTTCCTCATCTTTACAAGTTACACCATGTATAAGACACACAACGCGCATGTCCGTTGCTGCTATTTGTGACATGTTTCTCTTACTACTATTCCATGTTTCTGCAACATATAGAAGTATAGGTCGCAGTATTTCAGTGCATATAATTTTCTTGAACTTTTTGGCACCCTTTTGTCCTTCAGTAATCGGTAGAGACATCAAACATTCTTTGAGAACCTGAGATTATTTGAAGTGTGTGGTCCGTCAGAACAAGAGAATTGGTTGTAGGTATATAATTTAGCCATTTACTTTAAGTAGATAATTGATAGTAAAATAGGATAAAAGGAGATGGGTGAAGCCAGTCTCATAAATATGGCAAAATACATATTCAACAACAAAGGGAAAAATCTTGAGAGTAATGAGCAGTCGTAGAGTTAAATAGAATCCGTTGGTAGATGTGAGAGGCCTAATACGTAATCATCAGTGTAGACAAAAAATATCCATGTTTTAAATTAAGGGTAAAAATTGAGCAGTCTCCGTGTGATTTCTGTCTCATTAATAACTATTAGAAAAAACAAAGAACAGACTTAGAAAGCTTTTGCTGTGACCTGGAATGAACGAGTGATTCGAAATTAAGACAGGAGTTATGAGTTTTCAAAAATTTAACAGACGCAATGGTGTGACTCATAGGGGGGGGGGCTTGGGCAAAGTTTTGGACATGTGACAAAATAATCCCAACACGTGCACAAAAAATATTTTTTGTGACTTTTTGTTTCACGAAGAACCTTGTTATAGTTGAGAAACAATATGTGCATTTAGGGCCGCCGGAAGACAGACTTAAACAATTCAAAGGCATCATAATAAGAATTTGTGCATTCTGCGCAAATTGTTATTATGATGATTATGATTATTATTATGATTTTTCTTTTCAATTCCATTTGAAAGGTACTTAATATTTCCCATAAACATTTAATTCGTTTTTGATTAAAATTGTATCATTAGGGTAAAACTTTTGGGTTATTTTAATCTCGTATTTGGCTGAAATCGCTTTGATTTGGAGGGTTTAGCACCAGGACACATCCAGGTGGATAAAATGCAAACTTGATGTGCATGATTGTGATTTTGTCACAGGTGAGAATTACTTGGATGAGAAGGTCTTGTGTTTGCGGAAGCTTGCTTGAAGTAGATGGAATTGTGTGTCTTGAACCCACGGAAGAGGGAAAAAGTGTCTTAATGATAGTAAATTAGCCCTTGATTTTATAGAAAATTTCAGTAATGTGTTTACAAGTTTAAAAGATTCTGATACAAGTCGTCTGATTTAAAGGATACACATAAAGTATGAGAAACCCACAGGATTTCTGTGGTTTGAAATATTAGATATAAATTTAGCTCAATTCAGCATTTCCGGAACCGACAGACATATCAACAGTTCAACATTTTTATTACAAAAAAGGGAAGTATAATATAATTTATAAAGAGACAAACAATGAATTCGCAAAGAATTCATTTGTCAGACGCCATGGATCTTCAGCGTGGGTAATATTTTCTCTTGAGTTGATGAGACTATCTACAGAATAGACAGGTGTCAGGTGATTCAAAAGAGTGAACAGGAAGGATTGCTGGCACGAAAATCAAAGCTATCCTTATATTGTTAATATTATGCCATATCAATATAGTATTTGTAATGAATTTGTTGATACTTTAATTACATCGTATGTTAGTTAGGTAACTGTCCTGAAGTTAGTGTTTTCTTGACAATTTGGAGGTAAAGTTTAATGAAAAGTAAGTAAGTATTCATAATATTTACCAGTGGCCCAATTACTTGTACCGCGATCATCTCCCAAATTAGTTTCTGCTATGTACCCGTATCTTAGTTCTGTGATAATTCTAGTTTCTTTCATGACCTGTTAAACTTTCACAGCAAATCAACCAAGTTGGATGCTGGCATTTAGACCAATCAGAGTAATTAGTGTCTTCATGAGCCAGTCACTGATTTAATTTGGGTCTCGACCTCAACTTTCAACTTTCAACTTTCAAGTGATCAGGTAAGAGATTAACTCTCAGGAAATTGTAAAATTTTGATGAGCCTGAGATGGTTTTTTTCCCCTCAAGAGTGTAATTGCAGTGTATGATGTTGTAATTTATATTAATTGTTAAGACTTACAGCTCAAAGGGTTCATAAAAAAATTGTTGGTTGTATTTTCGACCCCAAAAGGTAACCTTTATGCAAGAAAAAAATATATAAAAAATAAAAATTGGCAAGTTTCAACTTCTTTTTCAAAACTGACTTGTGTCTCTTGAATTCTACCATACAGTAAAGAGGTTTCCCCGCATTCTATAAAGAAGGGTTATGGGTAGAGATACTAAATTACATTTTCTCTAGTCTTTGTGTAAAATATTCAATATTCCAAACTTGGATTTCAGGTAATTAATACTGCCATTAAGTTAATATATAGTTCATGCACAGGAGGTTTTCAAGACTTGCCCTTGAACTTTTGGGTACTATTCTCCTGCCACTATATAACGTAAGGGATGATAAATTATCTTTTTTGTGTGAAAAAGGTAAATGGCCTAGAGTGAAAAAGTTATAGCGAAGCATTGAAGAAGAATAGTCTATCCTGAGCATAGGAACAAATACCTAATCAGAAATTTGGCACAAAGGATGACATTTTTAACTTCTCTGACATATTTGGATTGAACACGAATCATCATGGCAATGACAGTATGAGCAAATAAGACATTTGAACTTTAATTTTTTTGTCTTAGATTTGCCACAATAGATAAACAACAGTGACAGGAATGAAACACAACATTAGCTTAATGACGTGCATTTTCAAAGACATCTGCAATGCTAAACCCGATCACTGTGTGCATGTAAAAAGTGAGGCAGTGTTAACAAGGATATCTACCAACAGTTTCATAAAAGGAGAGAGAATTAACGATATGCAGCATACAGTTGTGTTCAGCACCTAGTTGTGTCTCCATGTGTATTTTTGTTGCCTTGCACCAGCCGGATGTAATGATATGTGTGTGTATCACCCTGGCCTCAGGAGCAGAATTATTTTCCAATTTGCTCCCACATTTTCAAGCTCTTATTAGTGGATAGAGAAAATATCAATACTCTCTTTGAAAAAGAAGACAGATTTTGGGGGCATTGAGATCGCTACCTTATTCCAAGAGCTGACACATGTAAGTTGACAGTTTTCAGCGAAAAAGTTGACAATTGTGTTTTGCTTTTTTAGTTCCATAATTTTGTCCCAGTTTGAAACCTGGAGATATTATAATAATATAATATATCCTAAATAATATGATATATCCTTCTAAATCTATTTGCACTTTTCTTGAAACATTTTGTTGTTTTCTTGTACTTTTTCGACCGTCTCGACTGAGATTACGCAAGTAATGGGTTAACGTGAAATAGTACCCATTGCCTTTAAGTACCTTAGACGTCTTTCCGACATCCCTCCTACACACACACACATACACACACATACGCATACACACATACATATACATATATATGTACATTTATATATATACATTTATATGCATATAAATATACATATATATATATATATATATATATATATATATATATATATTTGACACAGGAAATGACTAAAGAAAGTATGCCAACATTTACTTGAGTAAATCAAATATTTATTTACTATTTCAAATTTTCGTCTGTCTACAACAGACGAAAATATACTTTCTTTAGTCATTTCCTGTGTCAAATATTATTGTTATTAGCTGAAGGAGTTTGTCAGTGTTGGTTTGGCATATTTCCTGTGTCGAATATATATATATATATATATATATATATATAAACAAACATACATAATTATTATCTTCAGATTCAGGGATCACTCTACATGACTGTTGGTTATACACATTCAAATTATATATTAATTACAAACGAAATTAGAACTTTCACAGAAACCTCTGAAAAGTACAAGCCCAAAAACTCCAGATAGCACAATTAACAGCAGGGAAAGGAATGTACAGATGTTGTGCCACAGGGGTTGTTGAAGATTATGATACCGTCTGTCCACATAAACTCAAAAAGCAAGATTGCAATGAGCATTTCTGAACAGCACAAACCCAAATCTCTAGAAACACAAGTAAAAACAGCAAAAGGAATCTACTGGTTGTTGTGTCATAAGTGGGTGTTCAAGAAGTAGATGCTTTATGCCCCGTTCGAGCACAAAGAAAGCGATAAAACGAAACAATAAAAGTAATGGAAACAAGATAGTCATTCTTTGCTGTATGATGAAGGCTGGGAAATCAGTACTGTTGTTGCAGTGATGTGGCTTCTTTGTTCATGGACATAAGAGGCCTGCTATGTGGCGTGAGAGTGAATGACGTGGACTACCAATGTAGGCTACGATTGGACATATGGGAACATGGAGCTTGTATATCTGTAATCCATAAAACCTCAGTAAAGGCGAGAATTTGGGCTTCAATCTGTGGTTGAGGCAACTATGCAGACGTTTTTGTTGTGCAATCAGTGCTTTGCTTACTTTGGTCTTTACTGCTTTCATTGGATATTATATGTTCACAGCACTTTTGGATGTAATTGGCTTTGTTATGTATCACAGTTGCACATCCTTTGGCAGCAAAAAGGATGGAGATTGAAACATTGTTCCTTAGGCTCTTGATGACACATCTTTTTTATTTGGTGAGGTTGTTAATGGGTACTTTGAAAGATTAAAGAGCAGGACTTGTTTTTGCTCGGATTCTTTCAGCTTCACTTTTAGGAAGACATTTTCCTTCTGTTTCAACTATCGAGAAGATATCCTTTGCAGGTATGGTTTTGGGAGCTGCAGAGAATTTCAAACCTTCCACTAGAAGAGATTTCTCTGTTGATGGTAGTGACCGACTAGACATACTAACAATACAGTGAGAATTGTCTAAGGAATTTGGCGGTTTGGGTGATTTTACGTTGTAGAGAGTAATCTTTTCTGTGAGTATCATTAGCAGACGAGGTTAATGCGTATTAGGGTTCAGGGCTTAGTCTGCTCAAAAGGAAAGATTTAGTTTCCTCAATGCCTTCAGCAAGTCCCAAACGTTTCTTGTGATTTAAGTGAATTCTTTCTTCAAGTAATTAGCAACTTGTCCACTATAGTATACATCTAGATTTGTTTGTGGCAACTAGGCAATGAAGACAACGCAGTCGTTTGAAACCATTTAGTTGAATCACAAGAAAATATATACGAATTAAATCAAGGAAATGGTGGTCTTGCTTGGAAATTTGAATTTTAAATGCATGTGAAATTATTGACTTTTTTTGGTCTCAAAATGCCAGCATTGCAGTTTGTTAACGTATTGAGCAGTCGCGCACTGCTTTTTTATGAAAAAAAGTGAAATATGTAGTAAACCTATTACGTAATGTGCACTGGGGATTTTCCAACCCATTGCGACAAATTATATTTGTTTGATTTTCGTCACACACTGCACACACCACACCAAATAAGGTGAATATAGTTAGCAAATGTAACAAAGAACACTTAAATACAACCATCTATACACAAAAATATTTTGTTCACCTTTGTTAAGCATGTAATGGCGAGGGACGAAATATAGGCACAATAAAAGGAATTAATTGCTTCTATCTTCGGTGTCCAAACACAGTTTCTAGATGTCGCTTTGAAACATTTTATGTGGCAATCTGTTTGCTAACTAAACTAAATTCACAAATGGGAAAAATTTCGAATGCACTGTTTCTTACCTTGTTTCCACGCCCTTCCCTGGCTATAGGCCTGGTGACTGGATCAGCCAAGCCATTGTATTCATCAGCCAAGGTTGACTGATGAATCGAATGCAACAAAAATGTAGGTTTCTTTGATTGTGCTTGTGTACTTATTACATATATATTCTTAAAAAAGTGGAATGTCTAATATTGCAATGGAATTTCTAGCCTTGGGTAGTAATGGAAAATCCATTATCAGCCCAGACAATTGTGGTGAGTTGAACTTTCACTTCTAAAGAATAATGACCAAGGTCACGATCAAAACTCCACAATCTCTTTACTGTGCTGAAAATAACCCAACTTCATTTGATCTTGATGACGTCAATAATTTAAATTTTAACATTCTCAATTCTAATATAGAATTTCGAGGATTTCTACAACCAAAAATTTAAGTTATTAAAATTATTCCTAAAAATGTTCAGCAAAGCGTCTTTCAGTTTATGCTTATTGTAGTCTGTTTATTTGGTATATTCATTATTTGGTCATGTGATAAGACGAGAAGGGCTGGAAAACTTGATGACAACTAAAAGGATCACCGGGAAAAGGTGCCCAGGGCGACAACGAGCGAAGGTGGTGGATGATCTTACATCATGGATGGGAACACACAAGAATAGTAAGACCATTCAAGCTACTGGAGACAGAAAGGTGTGAAGGAGCATGATTGACAACGCCTATCGGCTTGGCACAGGATGATGATGATGATGATGATGACGATGATTAAGGAGTCAATTAGTTAAAGATACTTATTTTTAGAATACGTTTTACGAAATTGATTTAGACAAAATGTCTTTCATTTTTTTTAGTTTTACCATGAATTTTTACGATCAGGAGAAAAAATTGCTACCGAGCTATGGAGAATGCAGAATTATTGTGCCTCATTTACGCCTTTGAAAGGCTTGACCATCAACAGTTGGCATTCGTTGCTTTTCCTGGTAATTCTCTTCACAAAATTATAAAAGCTGTGGATATTTAATAGTATTTAATAAACAAATTTAATGGGAACAGGTAGATTATTCCTTTAGATATCAACATCCGGATGGAATGAACACTAAATTAGATGTTTTGGTTGCATATTTTTGGTACCGATGGACACTAGAAAACTGCTTTTTTCTCAAACGAAAAAAACATGAGTAGCGAAACACATGAGAAGCTAACAAGACGTTAAATATTTTCAATAGTAAAAACTAGAAGTTCCTTTTTTCACAGTATATTACTTCACAGTCATTTAAATATCCTGGCGAGATACTTTATCTTTTGGTTCTGCTTCCAGCATCTTTTTCTGTTCGGCGTTCGGTCGTGTTCACTCTATTGAGCACGATGCAGTCAGAACCATCACGGTCAAAATCGATAAGATCCGGTGCATTTCTTGTATCCTCTTTGATGTCGGTTTCGATTTCAGAATTATTATCGGGTTCAGCGTCCGGCAGTAACTCAGTCATAAACGGTGTATATGGCTTTGTTGTCGGTGTGACAGACTTGACTGTTTTTTTGGTGATGATACGAGAGATTGGTTGATTTCATTAAACAAACGTTATTTCCAAAAATGTTTTGTTTTGGGTTCATTGTACACTGCGTTTGCTTACCGTGGTTACTTTGTACGGATTACGTCGTAGAACGTCCGGCTGAATTGTTTGACTTCCCTGTTTGCCTGTGGCCAATAGGGACTAATAGTACGGTGATAGATATTGTGCGATTTGAAAAATGATTCTATTTAGATGGAAAAAATATCTGCAGTGATTCCGGGCCAGCTCACTTTTTCTCGAAATATGAATTTTGTATGAGTCACCCCTTGGTGTTGTCGATGTGTGATATTCGACGTGTCTTTTCAGAGTGAGGTTGGTATGATAACAACATTTCCTTTGTCGAATCCACCGTCGGCAATCGGGATTTCATGCTTGAAATTTGAAAAAAGCCTTTGGTTGCATTTATCTCATTTGCCTGTACCGATTCTTGTCATGATTTTGATAAAAAGCTATCGTGTTTTGCTCATTTGAATATTTTTGGAATATGAATTTTGATCGGTATGGCATGTGCAGATACCATGGCAATGTCACTGGAAGTATCGGTATCAGTGGTGGCGGTACCACATGGATATCTAGAGAGTGGATCAGCGGCATTGTTGCATCCAAGCCAGTAAACAATGCCATAATCATAATCTTGCAATTTTAACAACCATCTCTGATTACATGATGATGGCTGCAAGTTTGAAGATAGCATGGTTGTTAACCTTTTGTGGCCCGTGCCTGCAGTAACATGGCTTTCAGAGATGAATAATGGTAATGTTCTAGTTCCAATAGTACTGAGAGTGTCTCACTTCTTGTTTGGCTGTAAAGACTTTTAGCATCCTTTTAGGCTCTCAACTCATAGCAATGTTTGTCACCTGAGCGAATGAATTTTGTTGTTCCTTGTCCCAAACAAACAATCCTTTCTTCCAATTACGTCTGCGTGGCGCCTCGACAATTGTGGGATGATCCTTGATAAATTTGATGGAATATTCTACCACACTGAGAAACGATATAATCTTTTTCTCTATTATTTCGTGGTAAATGGGGAATTAGCTGTTGTTTAGGTAGTACGTCTGTATTAATGTGTAATTTTACTTCAGTGTTTTTTAATAAACCACATCCCTAAAAAATGTTCTGATTTTTGCTAAGTAGTTTGTTTCGATTCTTTGGGAATAATTAAACAGTGTTGATGGTCAGTGATGGTGACTTTCCACTATGAAGCAGGTTAAGATTTTTGGCAGTATCCTTGTTGAGGATGGATTTTCCTTTTGCCCAAATAAAACAGACGGTGGTGCTGGCATATTTATCGAAAGCTTGGATTACGACAGTGCATTTTCCTTTGACTAAAAGTGGCTTTGATGCCTGGAATGAGTAGATTTTGTTCTTGGTTGGTTCCAGCTCAAGCTTTGGGTCTATTTTTGACCATTTTGCTTTAGTTATGATGTTGATAGATGATCATAAATCAATCAAGGTGCTTATTTTGGGTGTTGTTTATGAAGAATGCAAAGCTTTGACCATTACTTACTGCAAAGGCGTATAAACTGTTTACAACATCATAACTGTCAGAGTCGGAGGCTGTCGCATTCTTCTGGTTTATGTTGTTGACTTTGGTGTTTATTAGAATTGGAAATTATGCAAAGATGTTGTTTTTTTCATATACACTACAGTAAACACTTTTCGTTTGAAGACAATGCTGACTTTTGTGACCGCTTGCACTACATCGACCACATTCGCTGGTTCCTTGCAAGGTTATGGTATTCGGTTTGAAGTTGGTCTGCTTGCGCTGATTAGCAACATAGTTGTACTGCAGTTGTCTTGCAGTGGGCATGAATTGTCGCAGTGATTGATGGCTGATGGCTAGCAATATCTTCCTCCTTCACGCTTCAATGGCGCGTAAATTTGGTTGACGATTGATGCTGCCGCTTGCAATGATGACGATGCTTCCATCTATTTTGCCTAGCTTGTCGCAGCTTCACGAGATTTTCCTAATCCTAACACGTCATCTACGTTCACTCTCTTTTTTTCAGTAATTTGATTCTGAATTTTGAGGGTCGACAGGTGGCCATGACTTGATCACGAATATGTTCATATGTTCTTTGTACGTACTCACAATGCATGGACAATGTCAGTAATCCAGTAATTTAATTCTGAATTTTGAGGGTCGACAGGTGCCCATGACTTGACCGCGAATATGTTCATATGTCCTTTGTCCGTACTCACAATGGATGGACAATGTTCGTAATACAGTAATTTAATTCTGAATTTTGAGGGTCGACAGGTGCCCATGACTTGATCGCGAATATGTTCATATGTCCTTTGTCCGTACTTACAATGCATGGACAATGTTCGTAATCGCGTGACCAACTGCTCAATACTTACATGGGTCTCTTGTCTTGTCCAGGGAAAGACTGATATTTCATACAATTATTTTTACCTACCTTGATGTATTCATTTAAAGCTTCAGAAGCTTCTTTATAGGACTACCCTGTGTCCGGTAACTTTTCAAATATTCCTTGAACTATCAAGTGTAACAATAAAATTATTTTCCTGGCATCATCAGCTATCCCAGAAGCAATAATAATCTAATTAAACGATTTCATTTACTTTTTCCATCACTGAACTGTTGTATTCGAGTATTCAAGGTGGGGGTGGGGTCGGGGGGATAGTGAGATGGGTAAGTATCTGAAGTGGCATTTGCTTCCAGTGTTCCTGACATCTTGCTTCAAGTAGGAACAGAATTATTATAAAAAGTACGTTACCTTAGTCTTCCTTTTTACTTGTTACCAACGTTTTGTAGACGTTTGTAAGGAGATAAATCTGCTTTATCTGGATATACAGCTATAATATATACTTATCAGTATACAGGCCTGATCGCAGACAGAACACTAGCTACGTTGTAAATTACACGAAATGGGACAGTATGTAAACAAACATTGCAGCGTTAGTAAAGCCAAGCAATATACATATATATATATGTATATATACTGTATATATGTACCAATATCGAAGTAATCATTAGCTATCGACAATGCTCAATAATATAATAATATTAGAGTAGAATGTTATTATATTTTGTTGATTTTTTTGTTGTTCACTATATATGTACATTTATACATACCAAATAGGGTACCAAGGTTTATCTACAGTGTTCAATAATAGTGTGGAACTTATGTAGTGACCTGGTACTACAACTCAAGCTACCAAATTGGCTTACATCATCGCAGATATTAAACCAGGAATCATCCAAGAAGTTCGGGATGTACTTATTCATCCCNTATATATATATATGTATATATACTGTATATATGTACCAATATCGAAGTAATCATTAGCTATCGACAATGCTCAATAATATAATAATATTAGAGTAGAATGTTATTATATTTTGTTGATTTTGTTGTTGTTCACTATATATGTACATTTATACATACCAAATAGGGTACCAAGGTTTATCTACAGTGTTCAATAATAGTGTGGAACTTATGTAGTGACCTGGTACTACAACTCAAGCTACCAAATTGGCTTACATCATCGCAGATATAAAACCAGGAATCATCCAAGAAGTTCGGGATGTACTTATTCATCCCCCTGCTGATAACCTTAGAATGAAGCCCTTAAAACTAAACTGATTAAATTAAATGCAGTCAATGAACAAAACGCCTGTATCGACTTTTAAGACGAATGCAGCAATTACTGCGCCAAAATAGACTGAAAGATAATATTTCAAATAAACTTTTCTTCAGCCCCTTCCTACTGATGCACAGTTTACCTTGGTGTCTCCGAGGGATACTTTGAATGCTGACAAACGTGAGTGACTTGCAGACAAGGTTTTAGAAGTTTTCACCCTAAATTCTTTCCTTGGGTCTATTCATTTTCTCTTAAGTCTTCTGCTTTTTTCCTCAAGTGAAGGTACTTACTGCTGAGGCTAATGCTCTCACATCATCCGGTCTCGCGTGCTCTCTCTCTCTCTCTCTCTCTCTCTCTCTCTCTCTCTCTCTCTCTCTCTTTCGTACCCTCATACACCTGGCAGGGGCCGTTGGCCCTCCACAGCTCCTCGCAACCCTAGCCTACGCTGTCATATTGTTGGTGATTGTTGGTTCCACTGAAAAGTTTTGGGCTTGCTTCCCACAAATCTCTGTCTTCCTGTTCTTTCAGTTTCAACTCTTCATCAAACCCTAAAAAAGGATTCTTGAAGCAGTGAGAGGCGGGAAGCAATGTTGGTCGTTCTTGTAGTCCCTTATTTTTTATCCTCTATAAATGCAGTACTAATCGCTTCCTCGTTAGCAATGTAGCCAAAGTGAGCATTCCACTCTCCACTACATACAATCATCGCCATTGTTAAGCCATTTATTCTCTTGAGGCTGTCAATACCTCTCCCATTCGGACATACGGTAATTATTCTCAGACACATAAATTGGATTTACTTTATACCTTTGGATGGATATTTAGCACCACAGTTGTCTCATTATCTGTTGTTGGTGGAGATTTTCTTCGCCACTTTTCTTTGCTTGTTGACATCAATAATAAGCGAGTAAATGATTCCACTATCCATCTGGTTGTCAAAAGTACATCTTCCTTTCATCTTCCATTAAACCCTATTTAAATTCAAAGTTCAACAATTTATATATACCCAACACCTCTCAAAGTATCCAGACATTACATGTCCTAATTATTTAGAATCGTCTGTCAAGCACTGTCCCCCATCAAATCACCACCACAGGAGCACCCTTTAGTAACTACTCACGTTGCCTTGCTCCTTATCGCTATGCCATAGCTTGAGCAGAATTTGACTGAATGCATCAGCTAGATATTGTGCTCGCCTAAAAGATTAATTGGTTCTCCTTGCAAAACATGGTTACAAAGAAGACTGCTGGTGACTGGCGCCCTTGTGGAGAGTATCATGAAATTTTTCAGGCCCCATTAATTTTTGTCACCAATTTATTCCCAAATGCGCTACAATTTTACTGCCGCTAACCAACCTATTGTCTGTCCTAAATTCCGAATTCAAATCGTTCCATACTCTGGTCACCTTCTTGCCAAGATGCTTTTGCAACTGCTAAAATCACTTTAGCCACACTAGGTGCACATCCTCTTCCAAACGTCCAAATCTGATCCTTCCAAGTTTTCCTTTGGAGGCGTTTTTATAACAAAACGTTGGAGAAAGCAGGCAACTCCTTGTCTTCTTTTTACAATGCCTTAGACCCTCTGAAAAACCTTGCAGCACATCTGGTCGTAAATTACTCGCTATTAATCTTACCATCAATCATTTCCGACACTACCTCAAAAAATGCAGCTTTCGCATCTATACTGATCAACCCCCCTCTTACTTTCTCTCTCCATTTATCACAAATATTTGGCATGTACTTGGCAAGGAAAGTACATTCGCTGATCCTCTTCGTCTCAAAGCTTAGAAGCCATTGTTGCAGCTGAACGTTAATATTCCAAAATTCAAGCACTTTACTAGAACAACACTTTTTCTCTCAAGCTTTTTAAATGCTTCTCCCTCTTCCAATTTAACAATTGTGACTCATACTTCTACAAGTTAGCCACTGTCCTTCTTTCCATTCCAATCCCGATCCATCTTTTTCGAATATCTTTGCAATCTCTCTCATCCTGGCATTAAAGAAACATGACCCCTCATCACAAAACATTATGTTTGGCCTGGAATTCACAAAGATTTCTAAAACTAGTCAAAAGCTTGTCAACCTTGTGGATAAAAAATTATTAATATACTTTTAGATGATTTTTATTTCTCCACTCCCACAACCCAAAAGAACTTGGTTGAATTTAGGATGGCACAGACAACTGATCACACTCTGAAATAAGTATTAAACCAAGGCTATACAATTTACCACTAACTATCTCATTGTCGTAGTTAAATTTAACCAACAGCTCAGAAGAAGTGTAAAGGTGCTTGGATTTTTGTAAATGTCATTAAAATTCAGTCAGC
>RDPX01000153.1:519020-535316 GCA_003991215.1 Morbakka virulenta
ATTGCGATTAACCGAAATTTCCGAAATCAAACTTGCAAAAAATTGCGATTATCAGGCGGAAATATATAGTGAAAAATCCGTTTCACAAGGAAGATTGCAATTGACCGAAAATTGCGTTTATCCGAATTGCGATGATCCGAAATATACTGTACCTGAAAATTTGAACATTTCAAAATGATCTGGAATCAAAACTCAGTAAATATAGGAGATGATATATGTCAAAATTAGAATATTCTCCTAAAGCTTAAGACAGCCATACTTTGAAAGTTTACGTAGAGCTCTGAAAGACTTGTACTATGTAAGATGATATTGGAATGCAATGCAGACAGTATATATTGTGTCTTTCATTGATGGTACCCTCTCGTATAAACAGTGGGGCCATTAATATCTTTCACAGTTATCTATCTATGTAAGACCCCAACAAAGGGTAGAGAATTGGTAAAAAAAGACAGTAAGCACGCAGTACACCACGGAAGATAGGACATACGGATCGCTTACCGACATCTCTCCATTGGACAGCACCTCCACTTGGTTGGCCGAGAATCAGTGTCCCAGCATGACAAGACCACAGATCCTGCAGGCGGAGACCCAAAGCTCGAAACCCAATCAAAGAGGAACAAGTATTCTACACTTTATTTTAGCTTAAAGGCCGGGAAGCGATAATAATGTATTCTACAGGAACTCTTTCAATGTTACTACAACTAGCGTAATGTTAGTACCAATAGATCAGCAGAACATAATATAAACATGACACATTATGGTAAAATAGTCAACAGAATTGAATGTGATGGTTTTTACGACTTGCAGAGGTATCAATAATTCTTAACATTTTGTTCTTGAGCATGGTATTAGCATATAATTACTCTATGTTGATAAGTGTCTGGTGATCTAGACGATATGGTGCACAGTGCTCCTTAAATAGCCTTTGAGTCTACCAGTACACTAAATGATCTCTAGATGGAGCAAAGTTTCTTTGGTATAGTAAAAATTTACTTTATAACTTATAAAAACTCAAGAAGAATGTTGCTTGGATCCTCCTCCTCCTTCTACTACTACTACTACTACTACTACTACTACTACTACTACTACTTTACGTTTATAGTCAATGGACACGTCACATGTGTGTTTGACTTGTAGCTTTCATCAAAGTTCGCCACTTCACACAATCATCAGCCATTTCTTCCTTCAAGCTGAGGTCTTCAGATCGTCTTCAATCAATTCCTTCCAAAACGTCCTTGGTCGTCCTCGGCACCTTGAGCCAAACGCATTCACAGAGGAACACTTGTTGATTCACGAGTCAGATCGTATCACATGCCGAAACCATCTTAGCCTCTTGCATCTGGGGATATCATCCAAGGGCTTCAGATGGAGCAACTTCAAGAGTGTAGACTTACTGACTCTGGTCCCTCTTTTCACATGACACATCCACAAAATCATGGCTCTTTCATTACGCATGAGACGTTTGTTTGACATCTTCAAAACGGAGTGCCCAGCATTCTGAGCCATAGGCCATTGTGTGCCGAACACAAGCGCTGTAGAGCTTATCACGTACAGGTGACGAAATGACTTTACTTGGCCACAGTAGCATTAGTTCTCTAACTTTTAACCAGGTACATCACACTCGAATCACTGTCGCCAGCTCACAACTTCCACCAGCACAGATACCATCACCAAATCAAGCAAACCTGTACATCACCTCCAGCATATCACCAGCTATTTCTACCACTTCACACGGTCGCATGTCAACTGGGCATTGACTGGGAGCAAATATTTCTCCTGAAGTTGTCTCAGGATGAATATTGTATTGTGCTTCTCCCTGGACAGAACCAAATAGCGTGTCATCAATATTGACACATCAATATTGACACAGTCTCTGAGGATTTCTTCAACGACTCTCTCCACAAGCTGTAACACTTGCTCAGTAAGCTTCAGCTCACGGTAATTCCCACCGTCTAAAGTATCATCTCTGTTTTTGTAGAGATTGACTGTAATGCTTTCATTCCATTCGTCAGGAATTTTTCCGTCTCTCACTGGTGCATTGATCAGATCGGCAATGACTTGACAACATATGTCAGGGGATGCCTTCAACATCTTTGGAACAATGCCAGAGGGACCTGCAGCTTTATGAGCTTTCATCTTCTTCTGATCATGAAAAATATAAAGTATACCAGTGGCATTAAAAAATTAAATATCATATTCCGATTTGTAATTGCTAAATATGTCTTAATCTCTGCGACCAGAATATTTTAATTGAGATGATTAAAAGTGAGTATTTCTGTGATAGATTCTTAGCTCGAGCAGGTGCAATATCTCTGATTGAAAATGTACTATCTTTAATCCATTTTTTAACTTTTTTATGTATCTGGTTTACGAGTAACCACAGGTGGTCAAAATCATCATCCTCGTTACACTTTATTATACTATCTCTTGTCAAACTGGCTTTCCGTTTTGGAACCCTGGCATCAACATTTTCCCTTTGCAGAACACGGATTAGGTTTTTGGTGTCTGATAAAAGGACTTTAACGAGAAATAGTTTTAAAATAACGTGAACGTCAGTTATCGCAGTTAAAAGAACTTTGGCGTAGGAAAGTGTTTTTGAGTCTTTATCATTCAACAACATCAGAGTTGTTATTATCTGACTGACTTTTCATTCTCAGAGACTTCAGAGTACTTTTCAGAGTAAAAATTTATCGTAGTGCACTGTAACTCAAGGTTTAGTAAATGACCATATCAATGGATTTATTTGTTCAAAGTGATTTTTTATCATAAGAATGGTACGTCCCTACATCTCACATTTCCCGCTAGATGTACCATCGAAACTTTCTCCTAGGATTTCCTCCTACTATAAATTCAAATCGTCAATAATGCCCTTACCAAGTTTATACAGCATTTTTCTTTCCGTTGTTTTGATAAAAAATAAATATAAGAGCTTCACTTTTTATTCAACTTGTGATAAAACCCAAACAAATCAATATTCATTCAGGACTGGTTATATTAGACTTTCTGTCGATAATAATTCTATCTATTTCAGAGTACCTCGGGTAATCTTGGGTTTTTTAAGTAAAAAATCTGATATTATTTGCAAGAGTTTCATTTGAAAGACAAGAAAGTTCCACTGATCATGAATATCTAATTTAAAACCTAACATTTTCTTTAACTAAGGTAAACCATTAAACCTCAGGCACAACAGTTCAAGGAAATTGCATTGATTTACTTTGAATGCTTGTCGTAAATTCCTCCTCCCATTGAATTTTGTTGTATCAGACAAAATTCAATGAGACCATCAGACATTCAATGATTATTTTAAAATATATACGATTCTTTGCATCTATATCTTTACGATTGGCGTCGTGTAGATTCATGACTGAAGCTTTCTGCTACTGTTGTACCCGGTACGACATCCACTTCATTATAGCAACCTTATAAGGCTCAGCAAGTAAATACTCTCTCAAATCATTTTTCGTTTCCATCTTGTGAAAATGAACTTGTTCTATCCAAGCCTTCACAAGCATAACAATAGGACGACTGAGTTTTCGTAGATCAGTTTAGGTATTTCACTTTGTATACAAAGGAGATGCAGAATTTTCACCGAATAATTGGCTAAAATTGCTGCCAAATTCCTATCCATGAAAGCAATAGGCACACTATAATAATAATAATAGTAGTAATAATAATAATAGTGATAATAATAATTATTATAATATAATAATATTATAATAATAAATATTATTATTACTGTTATTATTATTCAAATCTGATTCTGAAACAGGAGCCTCATACTTTGGTGCTTGTGATACAAGTTCTGAATCAATTCCTGGGGTTATATACATATATGCGTATGATCAACAAAAAAGTTAAATATCTAAGGCATTGTCATTGAGCCACAAACGGAAGCCCTCATCAATGGTTATTATATCACTTCAAATACCTATCATTTGGCAAATCAATACGTGTTGCTGGGATTGAATTTCACCACAGCGACAAAATAGATTGTCCCTTAAACGGATTCTATGCATGAAATCGGCATATCGTCCATATCCAGATCGAAAACGATTTAAGAGCACCGATTGTTCACGATTCAGGTCATGTTCTAGAGGTTTCACCGTAGGTTCAGGAATAAATTGGAAAAGCTGGTTGTCTGTATTACTCCATTTCTGTTTCCATATATCAGCAGCCCAAGATTTGACAGATGCTGTATTGTTTATGGTGGAAGCTAAGAGGTGCATGCGATTCGAAAGTGGAATTCTGCTCTTTCCCTGTTGTTTGTAAGTGGATATTCGACCAAGTTTTCAAGAATCTGACCTTCCTCTGATAGCACACGACTATGTAAAGTCAATATATTTTAATCCCTTCTCAAGTCGACAGGTTCAATACCACAAAGAATAGGAAGAGTATCAGTTGGAGTAAATTTTATACAACTACTTACTAGTCTCAAGCAATCATTAGGTGCAAAACCAACTTTATTGCAGTGATGGCTTTGGCTCCAAATAGGAGAACAGTATTCAGCAGCAGAGTAACACAAGGCCAAAGTAGATGATCTCAAAGTCGAGAAATCAGCACCCCACTGATTGCCAGCAACATGTTTTTGTAGGTTACATCACTTGGTAACTTTAGAGGAGACTTCTGTCAAATGGTGTTTGTATGAGAGAGTACGGTCTAGGGTGACACCAAGGTACTTGGGAATTTTCTCATAAGGTAACCTCATACCAGATATTGAGACATTGAGTTCACGCTGGAAACAGTGGCAATGTTCAGTTTGAGACTCCAGTTTTTGAAGTATGCCCTGGTTTTGTATCATTGTTATACAATACAGATTTCCTTGACTTATACCCTAGATTGGTTAGAGCCAGGTGTCGGCATATTGTGACTTTGTCATAAAAGAAAATTCCACATTGGGCTAACGAAATACAGCCCGACTCAACAACTAATCCACATATATTGAAACAATTGTTTTCATTCTTTTTCAGTCTTGGAAAGGTCGCAAGTGACCAGTTATCTTCGAGAAGAATTGTCAGTTTTCCTTGGTTTTGGACTGTTAAAGGCGAATCCAATCTACGACTGACTGTTGTTTTTTACCCATGACCTTTTCACTTCAGAACCCTTGAGTTTAACTGTAGTGTGTTTTTTTTGTAATCAGGTCCATCTTTTTCTTGCATACATTTCAGACAACTTTCTGTCAATACTGAGGTTTTCCTGGCGTTGACATTTTTGTTTGAGAGCCATTTTCGGTCATCACCATCTCAAACAGAATTGGAATGAAATCCGTGAATGAGATCACAATCCATGACGGTGTTGCAATCAGAAATTTTGAAAATGACATTAAAATACGAAAGAGAGAGAGAGAGAGAGAGAGAGAGAGAGAGAGAAACACAGACACAGAGAGAGAGAGAGAGAGAGAGACAGAGAGAGACAGAGACAGAGACAGAGACAGAGAGAGAGAGAGAGAGAGAGAGAGAGAGAGAGAGAGAGAGAGAGAGAGAGAGAGAGAGAGAGAGAGAGACAGAGAGAGAGAGAGAGAGANATGGTGGATGAAGTAGGTTTCCGCTAAATAAACATGCCAATGAATAGTGGTAACCATCTGTACGAAAGCTATTTAAGTAATGGTGGTTAATTCTTTTGTCTTTGTTGTAAAGCAGAAGATAAGTATACATGTCCATGTAATTCCCCATTTTCTGCTTGTTGAGGTAAATATCCGCCGACGGCATAGTGTAATGGTACAGATTAGTTATCCGGGCTCTTAAGACAAAAAGTGAAACTAGTACTCCAAAATATTCAAACAGCCAAAGGACTTTCCACAATCTGTTCTTCAAACTCAACAATACACAACAAAATATCATACACTTCTTCAGCTACACTTCCAATCTCCTCCTTAACATTCTCTTACAAGGGGTTTTAAAGACTATTTACAATAGTTGTTCAATATCCAATCAGAACTGATTAATCAAAGTTCACTAAATATCACAAGTGCAAATAACACGACAAGCTCAATAAACACACATGAAAGAGTAACAGTCAAACGCTACAATACACATGACAAGCACACGAAATGGACACGATTGGACAAATACATAGAACAGAAGTTAAAAGTAGCGCAAAGAGTAAAAATACTGGCAACCAGGGGAAAAATACTGTTACAATAGTTGTTAGCGTCGACTTTAACTACAAATTTCTGCTGTAATTTTAAAGTTCTTGACACTGCTTCGGACAAAGAACATTTACTTTTGTTTGATCATAATGAAAGTACTTGACATTAATTTGACCAAATATAGGGTATCTTGTCACTTACAAGACGATTCAAAGGTTCGGCTATGGTGGTAAAAGTAGGAATAAATGATTGATAAAATACTGCAATGCCTTGCAGTTGTTTTGTTTCAGGTTGTCTGAAGTTTGAAAAGACGTCAGTTAAGCGATCTTGCGATTGAATACCAGTTACAGACTGCTGAAAACCGAAAAAATCCACCTTGCAGGTAGCAAAAACCCACTTGACAAGTTTAACTGCCATATTCGAGTCCCTTATTTGTTCAAAAACTGGTTGAAAGCAATGCACATGCTTTTTCGAATGTTTTACTAAAAATTACGATGCTATTTTTGTAAGCTAAGATGGGGTCATCTGAAAGGCCTGAAAATTAATGTCCATTATCAATTGATAAAAAGCTTCGACATCATAGGAACTATGGAGCGTAAAGTAAAATTCATTTTTACCCCTCTGCACAGCAAATGTTTTCTTTATCTGCCTCATCTAGATGCATAAACCGGTAAGGAAATGCAGCGTCTATCTGATGGTGTCTAGTAGTTTGAACCCTCCATTTTGTCCAACACACCCCGAATACGAGATAGTAAGCATGTGCCTTCCTTGGTTAAATCGTTCAAAGATAAGAAATCAAACGTAAATCCTGTGTTGTTGTATTTTTTTTAGTCAATGGAATTGATGAATTCCAAGGTGAAGAGGAATGGTGAATGATACCATTATCAAACATTTCGTGGATTCGCATATTGGATTTCTCGTGCCCTGCATGGAAGAGTCTTTTGGTCTTTCACTTAACAGTAAAAATTTCATTGCTTGTAACGCCGTTTTTTATATTCTTTATCTTGGGGGTATTTTAGACCAACCAGTTTGTGCCCTTTGATCTTAGATCTCCTCCCCGAGGGGTATATTTTTATAAGAAGCAGTCAAACCATTTCCCATTAGTAACCTTTTCTTGGTGGATTTCTAAAAGACAGGATGAATTTTTCCAGCACATTCACTTGTAGTTACGAATATGGAATTAGGTGATATGTACAGCATTGTTATTTAAAAGGTTTCCTCCAAGTTTGGAATGACCCTGCAATGACTAGCTTAATCCCTGGCATCCCGCTAAGTTGGGTGCCTTCGAAATTGGTTGTAGATTATAGTCACTGATCGATTATAATTGACATTTACCATAGCTTTGGATCGACCTTTTATAGTTATTTTATCCTCCACACGGGGTATTTTTTCATTTCGAGAGTTTACACGACAAAGCTGAAATGTTTGCTGCTTGATATTACGTTTGGTAAAAGCGACCTCGACAGATAAACCCTGACAATGAAATATTTTTCCACTATTAAAGTATACTAACGTATAGAGTCGAAAACTTTGAAATTTTGTTTAAAAAGCTTATTTTATTGGTAGATTTAAGTAGATTTAGCCAATAATGTTCACAAGTCTCCAGGATGGGCCTCTTGTGTTATGTTTAGAATTTTCTGTCAATGCCCAGAGCCCTGTATTTTCAGGGTTTCCATTGCAGAGCAACTTTTCCCAGTGTCATTAAAAGCGTCAATATGTTTATTTTTCACATTCCAATCTTACAACAGTTGAAAAGTCATTGAAAACACAATACTTCTAACTTTCAAAACCCCAAATTAAAAAAAATATGTCAACAAGTAAAGTGCTTAAGTAAAGAGTGTGTAAATTTATAAACCGGAAGTAAATGGGTATCGTCGTCAAGGAAAATCGCCGTAGAATAAATTGTTAATAAAACAATTTTAGAATACTATTAAAAACTCAATCCTCGAGCAGTGGAGTAGTAGCAGAGCTTCAGTAAGGGAAAGATTATATTTCCACAGCATCAGATTTATGCTGATAGAAGCAAGATTGGCAATGTTTTTGTGTATCACGTGTGAAAACTTTCCGAAAATGACGCGAATGCAAAGAAATTTACGAAAGAGTTAGAAGTACACTACAAAATCAGCTATGCTCTGAGTAGCAAGAGTGTTTAAGTCAATATCACTCTCATATTTGACTGGAAGAAACGACTGCTTGACATTTTCAAAGGATATGGTCCTGATCAGGTCCTTTCCTGTGGCGGAACCTGCTTTTTTTAGAAATTTCCGTCAAGGTTCCCTGCTGCTTTACGTGGTAAGTGCAACAGTGGCAAGTTACCCAAAGCAAGTAGTACAATTCTTGTAGCTGCCTTTCCTTTGGACACAAGGTTTGATCTCCTATAGTTAAGACATCCATGAAATCTGTCTGTTTTAAAGCTGGAAGAGTAACAAAACTTCGTGTAACAAACCAAAGCAGCAGTAAGGCATGGATGACTTCTGATTGGTTCACTTCGTGGTTGCGGCTTTTGTAGTGAGCATTGTCCCCCAACCAGGAGAAGAAGTTCCCTCTTTTAAAAAAACTGTACAAATCCACTTTCTATCAATTTATCGTATTTATAGCTTGTTTTCCTTCCATCAAACAACACCGGTAAGTTGCAACCAATGAACACTGACGTCATACGAGGACTAAGCTTTAGTACTGCCAACGCCTTATCGGTGGTATTTCCAATCTCTCTTGGAAAATGCAATAATGTTAGTCAATAATTTAATAAGGTAACAATTCCTCGTACAGTCCAATGGTTAACAAATTTTATGGAAAGAGGTTTCTTCTCCGACAATGCAGAACTGCTTAAAGAACTGCAGTTTCTTCGATACAAACGTCATTCAAGAGGCTCCAACTGTAGATCAAGATCTCACATATTTGCTTCCCAGGGAAGCTTTGTCACTATGTACTTACGTAATGATCTTGTTTCCATGGGTTTATGTCTCTCAGCCTAGAGCTACTTAGACATATTGGATGCAATACTGTCTAATGCAACTTCTCGTGACTTTGTTTATGGTAACGAACTACTTGAGATGGAACAACCATAAGTGTACAGCCTGGAACAGTTCTACGAGATGATTCCAAACATAATCTACACTGTAAACAAGGAAGCAGAACACGATATGCTGGATGAAAAGAAAATTCTTGATTAAATCAAAAGTCAAAGAAGAAGAGGCAAAGGTTATTGCCCTCGAAAAATTTATACAGCTTTTTCTTTTTTGGTGACAAATTGTGATCCCTTTATTCTAATTGTAAACATGAACAATATTTACTGAACAACAAGATACTTTGAGCAATCCTCCTCTGAGTGAACACCTCACTTTCACTGCCAATGTCATTTGCTTTACGAATGGTCGCCTGGAGAAGGAACTACTGTATTGTGAATTTCATTAAATGCCTTTTTCAAATAAAGGAGTGATGGTTGAAATTTTGATGAGTAAATAAACGCTTTGGACGCTTTAAAGAGCTATTTATTTCTATTTCCTTTGGTTTTTGCACAGAGAAAGCATTTTCTCTGTGGTATTTGATCACTGCCACTGGAGATGCTGGCGTCAACTGAGTTTGCCCTCTGTTTGAAAGTTCGTTCAACCTCGTTTCTAATATGTGTTTCAACCCCAAATATTTTCTGTTACAATTTGTGGTGGGTGTTACGCCAGAAATGTTAAAAAATGAAATGGAGATTACACAAAGAAAATAAATTTGATTTTAGGTCATAAAATGTTCCAGTAATGACGCTTGCTTAATGGTGGACGTCTATGAATGTAATAAATTATAGAGAAAAAGCGTTTTGACCGAGGTAAAGGTAAGACAGAACTGGCCTCCACAGTTACAAAAAAATTTGAATTACTGCATTGCCTTGGGTACAATTTTTATATGCACATGTTTAGCTTGCACTTTTCACTAAAATTAAATAATTACTCTTTATGGGTGAATCCATAGAGAGGTTTCCGAAAGAAGTGACTTTGCCACAAACGGACGCAGAAAAAGCTTCACATCACTCAAAGCAACCTACAAGCTTGTGCTTGACAACACACAACCTGTAATACATAATAGGAAATGTGCTTCTGTCAGTAATGCCATATCAGACGTACAGTTATCTCCCAGACATTAAGTTATCTCCGCTTACCCAGTTTTATGGTGCGATGAAACTTGCATGTTAAAATAGCTTCACAGACATAAATCACCAAAATTTTGGGGTGGCTTTTGGGAGAACAATGACTTTCTGGCTGGAAAACCAGAAGACCAATGTATCAGATGGCGAAGAAAACAATCAAACCTACAACCAAGACTTGGTTATATAGTGTTGTGTTGCACTAAATTTTAGACACAACAGGATGGTTAAAACTATTTAATAGCAAGACAAGTGGGCCCTCTTAAAGAACACACAATGTCAGCCAAACTGTGACTTAGCTGCATTAAGATATGAAAAAACAAAACGAGATGGATACCCCTTGAGGCTGTTAAGCAGTTTATGGTGATTTGGTGTAAAGGCCCTTTTGCATCGAATGAAAAATAATATTTCTGAATTAATTGGCATTTAAAGCATTTAAATACCGTAAGCCACATGATGCAAATTTTAATGCCAGATTTCTGGGTTTTTTAGGTCACCTAGATAGTAATAATTATGGTACAGGTATAAAAGCCCAGAAGGTACTGGGTAAGCATGATCCACATTGTTTAAATTCTTGTAAATTTGTAAAAGATTATATACTCTCATATCAAGCGCTGACCCCCCTGCTTCCACTGTACATGAGCTGTAGGCAAAGCAAAAGCTTTCAGCAAAGGTATGCTTAATGTTGCCCCAGATTATTCAAAGTGTCCAATACCTTGAATGTTATCAGGTGTTAACCATACTCTTGAATATAAGGAAGTTGTATAAGAAAAAAAAAATTTATGATTCACCATGGTGATGTAAGCCTTGACTCATTATTTCAAAAAGAGTTTTTAAGTCATAAATTGGCATTACTGGTATGCAGTTAAGTCCAATACATATTACAGTGGACAGTTAAGATTGAGAACAGCTTGATAATGAGGGGAAAGAATTTAAAGATGTTATTGAGACTCTTTAAACTTATTTTTTGTTAACAGGGAATGGTCTGGTAGGCAAGAAAAAATTTAATACTTAATACAGAAAAAGCCATTTAAGTTTTAGATTTTGAAGGGATGCTCTATTGTGGTCTTAAATGAAGCACAAGGCTACCATTTGGACAATTTCCAGACCACTCCTTTTGAAATATTACTATTTTGACCAATTGTTGAAGTCAGTAAATCATAAGACATGAGATAGTATTACTGATTGTTTGGCTTTTGCCATTATTGCTTGGTAGACAATTTTGAAGTACTTACTTTGAAAGCTGAAAATGGAGCGGAATGACATAAGAATGATAAGATGGCTGTGCAACGTAAGTCTAAAGGACAGGCTCAGTTCTAATGAACTCAGAAGGAGATTGCACCTGGACAGTATTGGCAGCTGTATACAGAATAAGAGGCTTCGTTGGCTTGGTCATGTGGAGAGAATGGACAAGAATGCTTGGGCAAGTAGATGCAGAACAATCAAGGTGACAGGAACCACTGGGAGAGGAAGACCGAAGAAAACATGATAGGAAGTGATAAGGATGGATCTCAAACAAAGAGGTGCCAGCAGAGACCTGGTGAAGGATAGGATAACTTGGAAGTCAATTTCAAGAAAGCGTCCAACACATGCTAGCGTGTAAAATGGACATTAAACTGAATATGATGATGATGATGATGATGATTCATCATCATGATTAATAAATCAATAATTTGACCCAATTTTCCTGAAATTAAAAAAGAGCATTTTGTCTTAGTGATGATTTATTTTCTTAGTACAGAAATGGCAAAAGCTTCCCAGCATAATATGAGAGTGCATTTAAAATTATGGTGAAATGGCACTTCTTTGGCAGATCCTGTGGCAAGAATACAGGGTTTTGTTTTGATGTTTGTTTTTAATTTGAAGAAGTTTGATATATTTATTAAATTTGTAAAGCAACTTTTATTTTGCGATATGACAGTTTGACTTTGGAAGCAGTCCAGTTAAATAACAAACTTTTTATTGTCAATTCAAATGTAAAATGCTATTTTTCAGACATACCTTGCAATGAGAAAAACTAAAACACCCTGAAATAGCTTTCTGCACACATATTCTATTTCTGTTTTAAATTACACTAAAGTAAAACAGCAACCCAATAAGTTTAATGGCTTTCCTAAATTTTAACCAGAAAGTATTCTGATTAACTATTCACTTGTTTGAAGATTTATCTGGGGATCACACCTTAATGCACCCATGAAGATCATTAAATATTTGATGTACTTTGCTTTAAAATCCATGTGAGTATTGTACTTAAATTGTACTTAAAGAGCCAGTGAGGTAATTATTTAGTCATCTTGCTGTACATTTTTAAGCTTTGTGTTTGAACATAAACATATGTCAGAACATCCACCACTATTTCTTAATCAGTAAATACACCATAAAATTGGTATCAAAAATTTTAAGTCTAAAGGTTGCAAAATTTAGGACAGAAGCTACAAAATGCTTTTTATTGGTATGAAAAATTTTAATGGCCCTTCTTTGTCCATTTAAACCATAAATAGTATTGATGATTTTGAGAATAAAGTGGATAATTGATTTAGTTTTGATTGTTTTGTTTTAACCTCATTTTTTAAGAAAATATTTGTATGTTTTTGTTATACTTTTTTCAAGGGCCCAACAAAATATCACATGTACTTACATACATCCATGTAAGGGCTGACAATTGAAGTGTGAATTTTTTACTGTGACTGAACCGAGAACTGTAAATATTCTTGTAGAATTCAGCTACTTATGCAATCAATTTTTTTTCCACAAAGGGTTGGGAGCAGTTGTATTGGCATATGTTTTGAATAAAGGGATTTACATGGCAGAAGGATGTATAAAGCAACAAAGGCCTTTGTGAAAACTGAATCAGATATGTTAACCTTCAAGGAGGGTGATGAGTTTAACTTCATTGAAGAGCATGATTGTTACTGGTGGCGTGTGCAGAATTCTCATGGTGAAACTGGCCTAGTACCCTCCTCCTATTTAAAAGTTAACATGGTAATATATATTTTTTTATTTTTCCTGTAGTATGGGTTTATTTATTTTTTGTTTAACACTACAAACATAACTGGCATGAATACTGTGAAGTTGTTTAGGAAGATGTTTACTGGAACAATATAGAATAAAACTGTTGTATATGCTTACAGTTCAGTTTTATTGGCTATATTTATTTGTTTTTTCTTATTGTTATTTTGAATGGCTTTAAGTAGTAAGGATGACTAATAGGTTTGGTACTGATAGCATATCCCCCACTGGTTGTATTGGAATGGTACTTTCATAAATATTTTTGCCATGTGATATGCGAGGTCCTGAGGTATCCTCAGTAATGAAGCTGAAGGCTCATACATGACACTGCCTCAGACATGGATTGCATTGTCATAAATTGACTATAACAAGAAGTGCTTGGTGTTGTTTTTGTTCATAAACTCATAACCAGGCTTAGATTTTGGGAAAACTTGACTGCCAAGTTATTGATGTGACAACAAATTGGTTCTAATGTAAAAGCCTCCAGAAAATCCCATCATTTAATGTTTACATGCCCCCAACACTTCACCACATTCTGATATTTTGTTATTTCTTGCTTTTCACAATATATTTTTGCCAACACTTTTTATTGGCAGCCACTGTAATGGTGATAATAATGAGCTTTCTTTTTTGTCCAGTGATCATCACTTGGATCTCCACTTCACATTCAAAAGCACAAACCAACTGTATATACTAAGGATGAACATGATAGACTAATTGATTATAGAACTCAAGAGTTGTTTTTTGCTTGTTTCAGATTACCTGATGTCTATAAAGGGAAAAAATGTATAAAGACAAAGTGTTTGTTTTGTTTCATCCTATTTTTGCTGCACTCTTTACTTTGTTCTTGTGCCAGTTTTTGGCATTCATTAAGACCACTATTAGTATATAAAAGTCCATTTCCTTTAGATGGTGCTGTTGTGTCAATTGGTAATGATAATGATGATGGTGGTGTTAAAAATAATTTGGGTATTATGATAATGGTGATAAAAAGATAATGATCGTGATAAAAATCATACTATGATGATGACAGTGATGATAATGATTCTACAGCCAATGAATAACAAACACTTTGAAGAGCCAAACTTTTTACCACACCATGCCTGTATATATCCATTTTTGCTCAACAGGTTGTGAAAGATGAAGTACTACAGTCTATTGACAGGGCAATTGATTTAATACACAAAAAAGCTGCCCAATCTGGATTGCCAATTTCAGCAAATGAAAGAAGAAACTTACAGTAAGATGTCAGGTTTTTCTCTTAAATTGTTGTGTCAGCTTTGCTCGATTGCTTATTTTGCCCATACTGTATTTCCACTAATGTGTGCCTCTGTGCCTATTCAATTTTTAAAATTTTGAAGGCACTTATTTTGAAAGTTGGGGAAAAAACTGAAAACAGAATCAAACAATTAACCTGTTGGGTTTAAATTAATTGTGTAAGAGGCATCAAAATGAATAGGTTGTTTACTTGACTTCCATTATATAACAAATAACCTACACCACTACCTTAACACTAATTCTGTTATTAATACAGAGTGATGCTTATTTGAAGAAGTACAGTGAGTATTTTATTAGTGTCACTGGCAAGGGTTTTTTTACTACCAACATAATCAGTCATCATATTTATTAAACTCTGCTATTTCCCAAAATCTTGAAATATCAGTTGTGTGCTCCCTGGAAGTTTATGCTTTTTATGTTAAAGGCAGGTGAATATCTCTAATTTTAATCAGAAATCTCCTGGAGGTATTGTTTGGATAACAAAAGTGGTGCTGGGAGCTTTGCCCTATTACATATAATAAGTACTTAGCCTGAAATTTGTGCTTATCTTTGAATGTGGCATCCTGCAATGCAGGATCCATAAACAAATGAAAAACATTAAGAAAGTAAATATAATAAATTTGATATTTTGCAAGCCACTTCTTGAGCAGCTGTTTACAAACTAAAAGTTGATAGAAAATATTTTGCATTGTTTTAGAGAGAATGTACCTTACACATATGAATTCTAAAAGCTTAAACAACAACTGATAGTGACAAATGAAAATTAATTTATTTCTTTATTTATTTTTTTTTTATTTATTTCTCTGTACGGTATGTCAACTGTGGTAGCACAGAAGATTTTCCTAGTGGATCAGTATGATGCAAAAGATGATTATAGTATAATTTGATTTTTAAGATGTTATTTTTAATATTTTTATTTGGAATACACAACTTTGTGTTTGGTGAAATGATTACATATTACAAATTATTGAACAAATTGTGCAGTATTTCGCATTGTGTTGAGAACTTTGAAATAAGTGCTGCATTACATGGGCACAATTTTGTTTTTCTGACATAACTCATCCAGCTGAGTATTTGGCTGATTGCTACAATTGTAACTCCTGACCTAACAGCTAAAATACCACTTGTAAGGTAATAGCAAATAATTTCATTTTGGCACATTTCAGTCAATTGTATAATTCATGATGTAAGTATAATATTAACTATCAATGTTATTACATCATAATCATCATCATCATCATCATCATATTTGGTTTAACGTCTGTTTTACATGCTAGCATGTGTTGGACACTTTCTTGAAATTGACTTCCAAGTTATCCTATCCCTTGCCAGCTCTTTGCTGACACCATTTTGTTTGAGATACACAGTTATGCAGAATATCTTTGGATGTTATTTCATGGTATGATGAGGCAGTGTTTTTATAGGCTGGATGCCCTTCCTGACACTAACCCATTAAGGTCATAAGGACCAGTGTTTTTATTGAGACACCATCTCTAGGTGATTGCCAGCCAAGGCTGAAGAGCACTTCACCTGCCTGTGAGAGAAAGACTATACCCCACCAGTCCTCAAACTGGTATTTCATGCTTTAATGAGACCAAGCGTGGTCTTTGGGATAAGCATGGTCTTCAGAGTACATTTGCAACAATAAGTAATTGCTTACAGATAATATATTAAAAAATACATGGGTTGATGAATCTCATACATAGCAATAGCTGTGTGAATCCACTAGTCTTTGTATTCCCTTCTCACACACTGTATTTGCATAATATTGTTAAATGTAATTTTTTGATAT
>RDPX01000153.1:542563-627650 GCA_003991215.1 Morbakka virulenta
TACTACTACTACTACTACTACTACTACTACTATTACTACTATTACTACTATTACTACTACTACTACTACTACTACTACTACTATTACTACTACTACTACTATTACTACTACTATTACTACTACTACTACTCCTACTACTACTACTACTACTACTACTACTACTACTTTTACTACGTCTACTACGTCTACTACCACAACTCACTGGATTGAACGGGGGTTGCCAGGTCACATTCCACATTTTTTCAATCCACGTTAACCATCAGCCTTCAGAATGTCCAATGTTAGATCAATATCTTTGGAAAATTGATCAACGTGTGTCTTGTAGTGTCTTACAACACTAGTGTGGCCACTGCTTGGCTTTCACAGTAGCAAATCGCTTACAATCTCACTCTTGCGTGGATGACATTGACCGGCACATGTAACGCGACATTCTTTGACCAGGATTATCACTGGAGGAGTGTTTCTATACAGTTCTTATTTTGTTTGGTGCTTTCTTATCATTCTAGTGTATCTGCGACCAAGTTTATTTTCCATAATTTTTGCCCATGGCCAAGCTGTATTTCCATATAGAAGGACTGATTCTACAACAGCTGTTAAAACTTTCTCTTGGTATTTCTGGACGAGAAGATACCTAAATTATCCTCAGATTATTTAGATCTCTCCATTTTTTAGCAATTACCATCATATACAGGACACCACGGCATTTCGTTTGAACTTCATTAAACAGGGTGTTTTTAATTATGCAAAGTACAATATATAGTTTCAATAGCTAGTTGCCAAGCAATAGTGATTGTTAATATAGAATTATTGCGAATTTTGAGATATCAAAGTAAACTGTTGCTGCCTTGTATGCAATTACAGGCTTATGAATTTTCAATTTAGTTTTTTGTTGCGGGCTTCAGGATTTTTTTAACTATTGACAGTTGACCGTTGATTGACTGTCCGTGCATCAGGTCAGCATTTATGAAACTTGCTTAAACTCCGTTAGAGAGAAGAGATGTCAGAGACTGACGTATTTCAATCAACAATAACATTGTTGCTTAATGTACATTGTATTGGTACTGTTAGAGCATTATTTAATTTGTGCCCTCGCATTTTTACCCTATGATCCAGATGAGACGTTTTTCATGATTATTTCTGCAGAGCTATATATAATATTGCAAAAGTGTAAAAAGAAAATCAAATCCCCGTCTTCAGGCAATAGCTTAAGTACTCCATACTGTTTTCTTCAAGAACTAAAAATGCCAGTGATGTAGAAGTTGAACAGCAACATCGACTACTTACATACTACGTACTATCCGTTTATAGTCAATGGACACGTCAGACGTGCGTTTAACTTGTAGCTTTCAGCAAAGTTCGCCACTTCACACGATCATCAGTCATTTCTTCCGACAAGTTGAAACTCTTCAGATCCCCTTCGATCAATTCCTCCCAAGACGTCCTTGGTCGGCCCCGGCACCTTGATCAAACACATTCACAGAGGAACACTTGTTGATCCACGAGTTAGATCGTATCACATGCCCAAACCATCTTAGCCTATTGTATCTGAGGACATCATCTAAGGGCTTCAGGTAAAGCAACTTTAAGAATGCAGACATACTGACTCTGGTCCCCCTTTTCATAGCTCTTTCATTACGCATGAGACGTTTGTTTGACATCTTCAAAACGGGGTGCCCAGCATTCTGAGCCATAGGCCATTGTGCGCCGAACACAAGTACTGTAGAGCTTACCACGTACAGGTGACGAAATGGGTTTACTTGGCCACAGTGGCATTAGTTCTCTAACTTTTCCCCAGGCACATCACACTCGAATGACTGTGGCCAGCCCACAACCATCCACCAGGACAGATACCATCACCAAGAAAAATAAACCTGTCCACCACCTCCAGCATACCATCAGCCATTTCTACAACTTAACACGGTCAGGCGTCAACTGGGCGCACTACACCAACACATCTTTTAGATTTGAAAGTTGTCTCCGTCAGTCCACCCTTAACTCCAGAACACCTCTTGTGCACCCACAGATAACAGTCACTGCAAAGAATCGAATTCTGGCCAACAACTTTGTGCCAAATTCCACATGGGTGTCTTCCTGATTCTCGCAGCGTGTTCAAATCCTTTGCAGAGATTATGACCTTCATTTTCAACATGTTAACCTCCAAGCCTTTTACCTGGAGTTCGTTCTTCCAAACATATAACCCACACAAAAGAATTGCAATGACTTTTTTCAGCCATTTTTATACTACTAACTGCTTTATTTTTTAAAAGCATTTGCTACTTACAAAGTTTTTATTATTTTTAGTTGATAACATTTAAGCAGGATACATAGTATCAGTTAAAACTGATACACTGATTAAAAACTGTTTTCCTTACAACTACATGTGCTAAAAATTAGGAGGTACTGGAGAGTAATTAGACAGAAGACAGAACGTTGAACCTTAGTTTATTTAAAGTCGTACTGAAGCAAGCATGTGGAAGAAAACCCAAAAGTCGAGAGGTGTGAGGGGAAAAGCTGTTGTTGTTATTCGTTTGACCACCTTACAGGGATTTCACTGTTCACTGGTAAAAGCTGGATGCATATTTATAACCTCGCCGGAAAGTTCGCAAAAATAGTGCTAGAGAAACAAGCTATGCTAAACATTGCCGTGAAAGTACTTATAGAAGAGAGTTAATAACCCCATTTAACGACGACGTTGGATGCAACCAGACCAAGACCCAGCTATAACAGACACACAGATCGGACAACAGTACTCGATACAGGTGTTGAACAATAGACTTGACACAGGTACAGTATAGTTTCTAGTCTGAGAGCACTGTCGAACATGGAAATAAGCCCTCCGTCATTCCATTAGACTCGATGTAAGCCCTCAACGAGACCTAATTTTGGTCACTCCAAGGGTGCGAAAAAAGGGGCGTAGAGTACGTTGCAGTCATCCATTAAAACAGATGATAAGAGAAAAAGCCTAAAGTGATTAACTGCGAGATATTTTGTTTTCAAAGAATTAAACGTTACCAGCCACTTCTTACCCCCATTCAAAACAGATCGATCATACTCAAGATTAGCAGACATCTCAACTTTATCGAACGGTCGTCAGATTTTCCTTAGAAAGAGTTACAATGTGATCAGCGCAGGTTGCTGGCTGAAAAATATGATCAGGGAAGTCATTGTCATACATGGAAAAAAAGTTGATGGTAGGACGGATGCTTTGGGAATGCCAACATTAGCTGAATACCAAGAAGAGGACTGTACATCGAGAATACCCACTATCCTACGATGATAAAGAAAAGAGGAGATAATGCCTAACACGTGACCAGAAACAACACAGAACTGGAGAAAGTCCCACATGCCCATCTTTTTCAAATGCCATAGAGACCAGATACGGTAAATGTGCTCAATAGGAAGGTCAGCAGCAGATCGACTGACAGAATGCCGTACTGTGAATAATATATTATGATAATATAGTAATATCATATGTTTACTATTGCCATACAATTATGACTACACTTTTATGATTAATGAGATTGGATTGTTGTTGGGTTGTTTTTCAGAAAATCCTCAATCAAAGTCACCTTGTGGAGTGGATGAAGATAAAATTAAGAGCCTCGTAAACTTCCCAGTACCAGATTCATTTGGGGCTGATGTCATTGAAACTCTATCTTACAGGTATATTTTTATTTGTTTTGATTTTTCTAGTTTGCTACTAAGTCACAGGGTGTGCAAATACGTAAGTAGACTTTTGAGTAGTCTGTACAGTGGAAGACCAAAGTTTAATAGGTACTCAATGGTTGACCAAAGTTTAAGCGACATCTGTTGGGTTTCGTCGGTACCTTTCATGTTTTCTCACGAAGCATCCTATACATATCAGTCAAATTGCCCACAATATGAATTTCAAGTTTTGTTTTACAGTAGGAGTGAGGTGCACTTATGGATTGCGCATTTCGTGATCTGTTATTTCCAGTTGAGTGGCCATAACAGCATTTCATTACCAGGACTGATAAAAAGCTAAGTAAGAGCAGGCCTCTTAAATTTATGGTATCGAGAACTTTCACTCACATTTGGGAGTCTTTTAACTGAACGAAGTTGTCAATTAAAAAGAAAGACCTATACAAAATGAATAATTATCCGCCATTTTGTGTTTGCTGTTGAATTAGAGTGGCTTAAAAGCATGGGATTTGCTACGCAAAATGTTGCCATAAACGGCGTGTTTTTAAAGTGGACCCATACTACTTGGGATTCTTTTGTAGTTGTAATGTATCTTTCCAGGTTACATAAAGTGCAGTTTATTCATTGTAACCACGCAAATGATTGGTGTAACCCCAATTGCTGTTTTGGTATTAAAATGAAAACAATTAGATGTAACCCATGCATATTTTGAGTCTAAAAAGTTGAGGTCTAGTAACTAGATCATGGCAGACTTGACACCTAATGTCAAGCTATCTAACCACTTCCGTTGACTGTTCTAGAGTTGCAGCGATTTTCTGTGGTAATTATGTTTACAAGCCTACAGCTTACTTTTGTTTTTCGAATTATATTAAGAAGTGTGCTGATNGTTCGCAAAAATAGTGCTAGAGAAACAAGCTATGCTAAACATTGCCGTGAAAGTACTTATAGAAGAGAGTTAATAACCCCATTTAACGACGACGTTGGATGCAACCAGACCAAGACCCAGCTATAACAGACACACAGATCGGACAACAGTACTCGATACAGGTGTTGAACAATAGACTTGACACAGGTACAGTATAGTTTCTAGTCTGAGAGCACTGTCGAACATGGAAATAAGCCCTCCGTCATTCCATTAGACTCGATGTAAGCCCTCAACGAGACCTAATTTTGGTCACTCCAAGGATGCGAAAAAAGGGGCGTAGAGTACGTTGCAGTCATCCATTAAAACAGATGATAAGAGAAAAAGCCTAAAGTGATTAACTGCGAGATATTTTGTTTTCAAAGAATTAAACGTTACCAGCCACTTCTTACCCCCATTCAAAACAGATCGATCATACTCAAGATTAGCAGACATCTCAACTTTATCGAACGGTCGTCAGATTTTCCTTAGAAAGAGTTACAATGTGATCAGGGAAGTCATTGTCATACATGGAAAAAAAGTTGATGGTAGGACGGATGCTTTGGGAATGCCAACATTAGCTGAATACCAAGAAGAGGACTGTACATCGAGAATACCCACTATCCTACGATGATAAAGAAAAGAGGAGATAATGCCTAACACGTGACCAGAAACAACACAGAACTGGAGAAAGTCCCACATGCCCATCTTTTTCAAATGCCATAGAGACCAGATACGGTAAATGTGCTCAATAGGAAGGTCAGCAGCAGATCGACTGACAGAATGCCGTACTGTGAATAATATATTATGATAATATAGTAATATCATATGTTTACTATTGCCATACAATTATGACTACACTTTTATGATTAATGAGATTGGATTGTTGTTGGGTTGTTTTTCAGAAAATCCTCAATCAAAGTCACCTTGTGGAGTGGATGAAGATAAAATTAAGAGCCTCGTAAACTTCCCAGTACCAGATTCATTTGGGGCTGATGTCATTGAAACTCTATCTTACAGGTATATTTTTATTTGTTTTGATTTTTCTAGTTTGCTACTAAGTCACAGGGTGTGCAAATACGTAAGTAGACTTTTGAGTAGTCTGTACAGTGGAAGACCAAAGTTTAATAGGTACTCAATGGTTGACCAAAGTTTAAGCGACATCTGTTGGGTTTCGTCGGTACCTTTCATGTTTTCTCACGAAGCATCCTATACATATCAGTCAAATTGCCCACAATATGAATTTCAAGTTTTGTTTTACAGTAGGAGTGAGGTGCACTTATGGATTGCGCATTTCGTGATCTGTTATTTCCAGTTGAGTGGCCATAACAGCATTTCATTACCAGGACTGATAAAAAGCTAAGTAAGAGCAGGCCTCTTAAATTTATGGTATCGAGAACTTTCACTCACATTTGGGAGTCTTTTAACTGAACGAAGTTGTCAATTAAAAAGAAAGACCTATACAAAATGAATAATTATCCGCCATCTTGTGTTTGCTGTTGAATTAGAGTGGCTTAAAAGCATGGGATTTGCTACGCAAAATGTTGCCATAAACGGCGTGTTTTTAAAGTGGACCCATACTACTTGGGATTCTTTTTGTAGTTGTAATGTATCTTTCCAGGTTACATAAAGTGCAGTTTATTCATTGTAACCACGCAAATGATTGGTGTAACCCCAATTGCTGTTTTGGTATTAAAATGAAAACAATTAGATGTAACCCATGCATATTTTGAGTCTAAAAAGTTGAGGTCTAGTAACTAGATCATGGCAGACTTGACACCTAATGTCAAGCTATCTAACCACTTCCGTTGACTGTTCTAGAGTTGCAGCGATTTTCTGTGGTAATTATGTTTACAAGCCTACAGCTTACTTTTGTTTTTCGAATTATATTAAGAAGTGTGCTGATGGCAAAAAAGTAAATTCTAAATATTTCATGGACATTGTTTAGGTTGCATTTCTAGAAATGCAACACCTCTCTCAGCTTTCACCTTCGTGAACAGTGAGTAGTAGCATTACCCTGTAATTGGGTGTAATATGATTCCCCGTAAAGTAAGATATAACGTTTTGCCTTCTGTGTTTACTCATTAGATTTGGCTTAAAACCCGAGACAGCACAGGCTGTGGCAATCTGTGTTTGCAACCAGATTGGGCAAGCAGTTAAACCAGTTCAGCCATTGATGCTTTGTGTAGAAGGTGTACTTCGACGAAGTGGCGAGGTATGTCAAGTCAAGTTCTGACTGTGCAATTAACGAAAATGAAGATTTAGATCAATCCGTTGTTAGACCACAAGTTGGGGATGTTGCTCCAATTACTCCCTTCATTATTCTCTATTGTCATATCTTGCTCTAGTCGAAAAGTCTAAGTTTCGGCTCTTCATAAAAATTCGAGTTTGGGCAGGGGTTCGTGTTTGTGGGCAGGTGTGTGTGTGTGTGTATGTGTGTGTGTTTGTGTGTGTTTTAAAGGATGCCAAAGTTATAAAAAACCAAGTATCTTGTAGGTGTGTTGGGTTTAAACTTAAGTGACGAAAAAGTACTTTTTGCGTTGTACACGAATTCGTGGCAGCGTGTGCATCCTACAGCTAAAGGCACATCCCATATTAGCGTGCAATATGCAAAAGACGTTAGTGAAATGTTTCCTTTTGCGACCCTTGTGTATTTTGGTACCAACAAAGTCAAGGGTGGTTTTAGACAAGGGTGTCGTAGAGGGTTAGCAGAAAACGATTAAACATTGAGTTTATATGTAAACTGGAAATCCTGTAGAATTTCGATGCCAGTAATTTACAAGAATTTAAAAGTATACGATATGCAAGCCTCAAGTAATCTTTTGACAAGGGTAATAATCATTAGTTGGATCTGCATGTCTTATTAACATGAACGTAACAAGCTTATTTAAGTAAATTTAGTGAAGGGGTACTTCGTTTTGAACTTGTGGTACCTTAAGCCTGTATTTGTCCGATACATGTTCTTTTCCTTGATTATCTATGTAGCAGCTCCAGCCCCATACATAGATGGGACAGTATTTTGAAAATGTCATTTTCAAAATACTGGCATTTTATTGTTTGATATTAATGACTTTATTAAAGCCAGATGATTGTGACGCATTTTTCATGTCTTGAATAAGCCACAAAACAATCCCTCCTACATTTGGAATGGAGTATGTATTTACAAATAAACAGAACAACAGTTCATAAATGCAGGCAATATTCTCCATTTTCGCACCAAGTAGATGTGGACCTCGCGATCCTTAATACTACACTAGCACTGCTGTATTAACTGAGTTAAAATTTCATGCCCACAATGTGGAAAGCATTGCCATGGCGTATCCCAATTCAGTGCTGGACATTATATCATTGCCTCAAATGATCTATTTTAATAACAACAATAATAATGATGATAATTATGATTATGATAATAATGATAACAAAGTTCATATCCAGCATGACAGCCCGCACAGGGAGATGGTATTCACCTGCCAGACGAGAAAACTTAACCCCGGCTACCGACCAGTAGCTTTAGAGGTTAAGCACCTTCCTCAATATGTTGGTGGTTCCAATGATGGTAGATGTTTGGAGTCCACCCAAGACATCAGGGATGCCCAACTCTTTCAAACTGCGCTCCAACCGCTTCGTCACCACTCCTAGCTTCCCACAACAATTAGGACAACGCTGGTAGATACGCCGTGTAACTTCCGGATTTGTTGGGCCAAGGGAGAATACTTAGTGACCTTTTCTTCTTCCTTACCTGTCACGTTTCGATCGGAAGGCACAGCAAAATCTACAACCAGCCATCTCTTCTCAGTGCGGACAACAACAACAACATCCGGACGATTACTTTCCACTTGTTGCATTGTCTCCACTGATCTATCCCACCAAACTTCAAACTTTCCATCTTCACTCTTTCTAACTTTGTCAGGCACCTCTTCAAACCATTTCCCCGCACATTTCAACCCATACTTCTTGCACAGCTCCCAATATATTCTCAATCCCATCCTATCATGTCGCCTCTTGTACTCCTTCTGAGCCAGTACCTTACACCCACACGCAACATGCCAAACTGACTCAGATTCAATTCCGCAGATGCGACACATAGGACTAACACCACCATCCCACTTCGACTGCGCCAACCTTGTCCTCAATGCTTGCTCTTGAGCAGCAAACACAAATGCCTCTGTGCTTTTTGCAAGGAAACCACCTTTAACCCACTGTACTGATCTCTCTGTTGCATTTTCATCCATCTCCCGAAAGAACCTACCATGCATAGCCTTCTCCATCAATCTCTCCTTTCTCTCCTCAACCACTCTCGTCTTGTAATGCTTCTTTGTCTCCCTTCCATGCATAATCATTCCAGCCACCTGTTCCAAAATCGTCTCCTCAGTAGCATGTACATACTCTTCTAACCCTAACTCTTCCTGCCTCACACAATCTTCAACGCTGATCAGGCCACGACCCCCATCCTTTCTTCCGATGTACAGACGATCTACACTACTATTCCTATGGAAAGCACCATTCATCGTTAAAATCTTCCTTGTCTTGGTATCAAGTTTACGTAGCTCAGCATCAGACCAATCCAGTATTCCAGAGCTGTATCGGACAACACTAACTGCCCACGCATTGATGCCGCGAACCAAGTTCCCAGCATACAACCTCGACTTTGCCAGCAATTTCACACGTCGTAGGTACTCATTCCCAATTTTCTCCTTCATCTTCTTCTGCATTACTTTCGCCCCTTCTAGCACTCCCAGGTACTTGTACCCATCTTCATCAACCTCCTTCATCAACTCCCCACTCGGTAGCTCGATTCCCTCACATTCAGCCCTTTCACCTCGTTTAATTTCCAAAACAGCACACTTATCTAACCCAAACTCCATCCCAATGTCCCTAGAGTAAACCCTCACCACCTCGACCAATGCCTCCAACTCACGTTTACTCCGTCCAAATAGCTTCAAGTCGTCCATAAACAATAAATGATTGACCAACACCCTACCGTGACCGAAGAAATATCCAAGCTTCTCTCTGTTGAGTAAAATACTCAGCGGGATCATTGCAATAACAAAGATCAAAGGGGAAAGGGAGTCACCTTGGAATATTCCCCGATTGATGTTAACTTCACCAAGCACCTCGTTATTAGCCGTCAGTACTGTCTTCCATTCAGCCATACTTCCTTTCAGCAAACTCCGCACATTTTCTGCAACTCCAACCATGTCCAGCATCTCCAAAATCCAACTGTGAGGGACCATATCATATGCCTTCTTGTAATCAATCCAGCACATGCTAAGGTTTCTCTTCATAGCCCTGACCTCGTGCAAAATTGCCTTATCGATCATCTATTGATCTTTCGTGCCACGCGACTTCTTCCTGCATCCCTTCTGTTCCTCAGGAAGTAGATTGTTATTTAGAAGATGACCGTAGATCTTTTCAGCAAAGATTCCAGAGAGCAGCTTCCACATCATTGGTAGACAAGCTATCGGTCTATAATTACTAGCTACTGTCCTCCCCTTGACCATCCATTTGGGTACCACGCCTGACGTCAAACACTCCTGCAGAGCTGTTGCAATAGACAAGTGTAGCGAGGAGAACTTTTTGAACCAGTAACCTCTGACCCAGTCAGGTCCAGGGGCTTTCCAGTTCGCCATCTTCCTTATCCCTGCCTTAACATCTTGCAGAGACACCATAACCTCCTCTTGTTTCTCTGCGTCTGCAAACTTTTCCCTTACATCACCCAACCAACTTGCTTCCTTGTCGTGTTCCTTTTCCTCGGATCAGATACTACTCCAGAACTCTCTTGCCTTGTCTGCATTAGGAACAGAGGATTCCATCTTACGTCTATTGCCATTAAGCTCCTTGTAGAGTTGAGATTGATTGTTCTTGAAAAGGTTATTCTGTCTCCTGGCAAGGCTTTTACCAACAAAGTGTCTAATCTTAGCACTAGCAGAAGTAATTTTGTTCTTCAACATTGTCCTGACTGTCATCGTTCCCTTCACTACAAGCTCATACTTCCTATTCAATCTATCACGAACAACCTGACGAACCTTATTCCCTTGCTTGATCTCCGCAATTTGTCCAAGATCTTTACTCCGCTCACCAATGTTCTTTTCCAGCCTCCTCTGCCACCATGGTTCTTCTTTCTACCTGCTTTGTTTTTTCCTATCACACCTAACCGGGATGCAACCACATATGATCCAGCATACAGTAGCCGATTTATCTCAGTCACAGTCATACCGTCTCTTACCAGATTGTGCATCAATCCGTCAACAAGCTTCACCTCCTCCCCTATTTTTCTACCATACTGAGCCTTCAAACTTGGTACTTCAACAACATCCTCACTATGGTACACATCTCTAAGCAATCCCAGGGCTCCACTTTCACCGTTACTCAACGCTCTCACATCGTCACCCCTTCTCCATACATCTACTCTCTCTATAACTACTCTTAAATCCCTCTCCTCAGCATCATTAGCTACCACGACATTCTCCATCTCCATTTCACCTAAACCACTCTCCGGCTTGATACAAAAGTCAACTTCTCCTTCGCTAGACTCTTCCTCAACTAAAGCTTCCTCTCTGACCATTCTGTCAATCTCGCCGCGCTCTACGACTGACAACAACCCATTGGTTTCAATTTGCTTTAGCTGCGAAAGAAGACTAGCAACACTCCACACACTGACATCCCTCCCATCCCACATCTCCTTAACTTTCCCAATGTAGCCATCTGCCCTTCGACCACCACTCCTCACGAAACATTCCCAAAGTACTTTCCTTTCAAAATGGCTCCATTTGCTTTTGAACAAACCAGTCCGTCCCATCTTNCACTTTCATCGTTACTCAACGCTCTCATATCGTCACCCCTTCTCCATACATCTACTCTCTCTATAACTACTCTTAAATCCCTTTCCTCAGCATCATTAGCTACCACGACATTCTCTATCTCCATTTCACCTAAACCACTCTCCGGCCTGATACAAAAGTCAACTTCTCCTTCGCTGGACTCTTCCTCAACTAAAGCTTCCTCTCTGACCATTCTGTCAATCTCGCCGCGCTCTACGACTGACAACAACTCATTGGTTTCAATTTGCTTTAGCTGCGAAAGAAGACTAGCAACACTCCACACACTGACATCCCTCCCATCCCACATCTCCTTAACTTTCCCAATGTAGCCATCTGCCCTTCGACCACCACACCTCACGAAACACTCGCAAAGTACTTTCCTTTCAAAATGGCTCCATTTGGTTTTGAACAAATCAGTCCGGCCCATCTTGCCTCTTTTCTCTCCTTTCCACCCCTTCCTACCCATTGGTTCCTCCGTGCGACTGCCATCCTTGGAACTTTCAACATTTTCACTTGCCTCCGGTGCACACATAAATTTTTCACTTTTCTACAATATTTAGTTTATGTGACTGTATTTTTTGCTATCGCGGTTACAGTAGTTAATTATATTGTAAGTAGAAATTATAATTCATTTATATCTATTGTCTGCTGATGGTTTGTGGAAATTAACATCCACTGCTCATACTCGTGTCCTTTTCTTTAAACTACTCTTTCCAATTCGTGTATAGTTGTCACCTTCTAGCTTTATTTAGATTTATTTTTATTTATATACCCCCTGACAGACGGTTGATGCCCTTAATGCAGAAGTAGAAAATGAAGATTTAGAGAAAATGCGTCGAGTGTTAGATGACCTGACAGAACATAAAGAAAATTCACAACAGAGAGGATGGGCCATAGAAGAAGATTTCCAAACTATTAACGGTTTACTTGAAAAACTCATTGAAATGATGGTACGTATGGCATAAATGGACGTTGTTTTGTATAATTTATCATTGAATTTCTTTTTGCGTACATTACTATCAGTATTTGCATGATTGTCGGCTTTTTTATCATTATTTCCACTTTCATTGCTGTAATCATTATTTTCATTCAGCTGTTCCTGTAATTATTATCATTATGTTATCATCAGCCTTCACTGGAACTAGTACTTTTCTCATCATCGTTACAATTTAAATACGATTGTCAGTTAAAAATTAGTACATTTTTTATTACAACAAAATAAATGAACATTAACATAACATAATACATGAGGTAGGTAGGTAAACATTCGAGGATTACTTTTCTACTCCTTCACTTAGGTTCCTTCTCTTTGAATGCCACGTTCCGCCGTTTAATAGAGGTATGTAAGGGTTGTTGTAGGCATTTTTTGACCGCAGTTTTGATCTCTTTGTCATACCATGGTATTTGCCTTTAAATGCACCTTTCATTGGGCCATAGAGGCGCCCTCTGAGCCCAACAAGGTAGTCGCCATGATATATTCAGCTGGCTTCCCTGCGTATTTGTTTCTGAAGGCATGATGACGTCGTTTTATTAACTTCCATCTAGATTCAGACGATAAACGGTAAACCATGTATTATCACCAGTTATGACTCTGGTAAAGAAAATATCGTTTCTCTGGCTTACTTTATGAAGTCCAATCCAACTCCTGATCCTGTCCGCGTTGTGGTCATCAGTAAGCTGCCTCGGCAACAATCAAGCGCACACTTTTGAGTATGCAGTAGGTTTGACGATGATAGGAACACTATCGTGACTCACTCCGAGGTCTTTTGCCAATTCAGCATTATGCGCCTACAATCCCGAACCAAAGTGCCTTCTTTTGTCTTGTTGGCAGGCTTTACGGATGTTAATGGGCGCCCAGAATGTGGTTTGTCTCTAGTGGTGGCACGTCATTCTCCCTTTTTGACCTTTGTTAAGACGATGGGCCCATCTCCAAACAACTTATTATTGTCATTAGTTCATCGTCGTCATTGCTATTATCACACTTTTAACCTTAACAAGTTGTTTATTTAGAAAATGTACGCATGGTGATTTATGGAATGGATTTTTTTCCAGCTGATAAATTGTGAACATAAAGCAAGAAAACAAAACCGAATAAGATCATCTTGATAACTTTGAAATTCAAAGTATTGATCAAGAAAATAACCAGATTATATCATAGTCAAACTTTCGATTTCTTTACAATTTCTTCACTGCCCTGACGATGATTTTGTCTCATTGATAGTCATTCCTCAAGAGAGAAAGAAGCCTAATTCGAATTTTAAATTTGTTTTGAAAAAAATGTGATAAGATGTATGATTGCTTTGATAAATAACCCCAACGCTGGTAGTGGTTATTTCAATTCTTACTGTCTTTACCGTCATTCTTTCGTCGATATATCGATTCATATCGACACGTAAGTGCAGTGAAAACTTATGATTATGTGCTGCCTCTAAGGGGTCTAGGTATGGCATAATGTGCAGACAGTACCATTTCGCCCTTTGTGGGCTCATCAGTGCAGAACAGAGCTTCAGAGACATCACTCTGACAAGCTGAAACGTAACTCTCTGGCCATGTTGCCGGAGCAAACACAGCCTAAACAGTTACTGTGGGATCTTGTCTGAGTGCTCAAACTACGCAAGCGCAGTGAGCTCAGCATTATACATTATCATCCACATTATATAATATTGATCTTGTATAATGTGGATGATAATGTGCATGGCATAATGTTATTTGTCTTTAATAGATATTTCGCCTAATTATTTAGTATTATGCTAGACAACTATTCGTTATATTAAGATAATCATTTATCCCCTTTTAATTACAACACTGGGAAATTCTAGCGGTATTTTTTCATCTTGATTTAATTCTTAAGGCAAGTGGCGATAAAAAGATATCCCTCAAGTTGTTGGCTGAGGACGATTACCGTTACTTGCACAACCTTGTTGTTTATTATCAAATGGTAAGTATACAATACCAATGTGTTTCCATGGTTATATAGTTTCCACGTGTTCCGTATCAATATCGGTTCTTTATCAGTTCTTTAAGTAGGAATACAAATGTTTTGCAGATAAAGAAATTCTCCAGTCACAGAGAAAATCCTAAGGCTATAGAATAACTGCAGTAATGTTGTTTTTATCACCTTTAAAACTTGGTTAGGACTTGGTTTCTTTTGTAATTGTTAATTCAAGGTTCCTTTGGGTTGATTCAGCAAATTTAAGTAAACTTAAGACGATGTTGAAAATAGCAGCAAATCTTTCTGCTATATAACTAGTACTGATAAACTAATGATATATATTTATATATGTATAATTATGAATTATTAATTTTAGGTTTATTTTTATTTAGTAAATGCTTCAATAACAATAACATAATAATAATAATAATATTAATAATAATAATGATAATAATAATATCAATAACAGTTAATGCATTTTTCATATTTGAGTTCGTGTAGTTAAAATAGAAAGAGGCTTTATTGCTTAAATGACTTTACAGAAAGAAACTGTGTTTAGAGAAATAATATATTCAAATTTATTTTCAACTATTATTGCTTCAGTGGTTTTCCAAGAGAAGTAATAATGCAAAACATCACTAACTCACAAGGCTCAGGTGCTTAAAGTCATGACAAGGAAGACTATCCAAAATAATGGAAGACTCGCAAAGCATGGGCTTATGTTCTGGAATTTCTTTAATAGACACATTTTGACAAGAGTTCGTATTCTAACAACAGATGCTGTACTTCTTATTGCGCATACACTAAACGCAATTTTAATTGGCTGAACGCAAGCATCGATATTCCATTAATAAGGACTAATGATAAAGACAAGGGTGATACATTGACTTTAAAAGCGTATTTTGTATTCAGTACTTGATGTGCTACAATAAGCTGGTGAAACTGCCGATTTTGTGAAACAATGAATTAATGCAATTCCTAGGAGCACAATTTAGAGATTTTTAAAAATAAGACGTATGCTTCATTAGTATCAAATAAAATTTTGATATAAACTATTCCATGTATAGCTTATTACTGTTGCTGGCAGTAATTGTTTTAGGGTACTCAAAGGGATGATAGTAATACGACAGGAGGTAGTAATGATGATGGTAACATGGACTTAATTACCTTCCCTGAAATTCCATGCTTGAGATTTATTCCTTTACAGGAACATCGCGAAATTTCTACGTTAGCAACCGTACTATAGCATACCATTTATTCAAATGTTGTTGTTACCTGTTGTTATTATGACAAAAAGTGCGAAGTGTATGTTGCCGAGCATTATACAGGGAATGAATTATGAAACATACAAATTGCTGCTTTAGCAAGCGTACTGTAACTTATACCATATGTACAGCGAGGTCAATGTAAATTGACTTCGGATAGAACGAATTTTGTATTACAACGAACGTAATTTTTTTCTGCCTGCTCTCTCTTTTGCCAGTATTTCATATATGTTTCGTATTTCGTTTATAACGAATTTCGGAAAGCTCCCTTAAAATTCAATTGTTTCAGAATTTCACTGGGTATAATTCCATACGTACTTAAACAAAAAAAAACACTAGTAAATTTAACAATTACTTACCACTTAACTGATTACTAATGGATTTCTTGCAGTATGCAAAGTTTCAACTCCGTTGTGTTATGTGATAACATTAGAAAGCCTATATTTATGCGTTATTTTTATTGGCCCTTCTCTACGTTCTTCTGCTCTCATCGGGTCCCAGCCGCCTCCTCTTGATGTTTTGTCAGAATACAAATCATTCAAGTTTACTGCTATCTGGTTTAAAGCCTGTAGTAGCGAAACATCTACCTTTGCAAGGTGTTTTCCCTAGTAATTTTACAGTAGATGGAATGTTGAAATTGTATAAGTTGCATGGTTTCAAAAGAGATTTGATATTCGCTCTTTTTTATTCGTCTGACTAGGAAACTCGACGAAAGCTCCGAACAACTATGTTACAGTTGTTTGGTTGTACATGTGAGCTAAAGAAGGACATGATTTCTCAACTACTTTGCTCAATTTTACCAACTGAGCTTGCTCATGATCTAATGAATGAAAAGGAAGGTAAGTTTTCATTTAATTTTGGCCTGTAAAGGTAAATCGTTTTCTGTAAATGAAAGACTGAAGTTCCTCATTTATAGCACAGAACGAACACTCATTTACTGTTGTATACAGGCCTCACCTTTGCAGATTACATTGTCATATTCATTTCGTTATTAACTATGGGTTCTTGGCTAATTTGGATAGTTTAGTATTTTGCCTTCTTACTGCAATTTTCCAGATAGACGTTGGCACATTTCTTATTTTCATCAGTTCTTGAACGCTTCGGAGTTTTTATTCCTTTTTGTCTATTTTCTCAAGCTGACAGTACTCGTTCAAGTTTGATTTTGCCACGGCTGAAAAAAAAGTATGCAGTTACAAACCTGTGTGATTTTTGTGGTGAATATATTACAGTGATTGTATTGGTAGTAGCAGTAGCACTAGAGGTAGTAGTAGTAGTAGTAGTAGTAGTAGTAGTAGTAGTAGTAGTAGTAGTAGTAGTAGTAGTAGTAGTAGTAGTAGTAGTAGTGAAGTGTATACGGGATAAATAGATAAATTATGTATATGTATCTGTGTATATATATATATATATATATATATATATATATATATATATAGAGAGTGAGAGAGAGAGAGAGAGAGAGAGAGAGAGAGAGNACGACGCACGTGTGATCTAGAAAGAGGAATGAGAGGGAGGGGAAAAGGTAGGTGGGGGGCGAGAGAGAGCAGATAGAAGGCACAATATGTGTATATGAGAGAGAATATATATATATATATATATATATATATAGAGAGAGAGAGAGAGAGAGAGAGAGAGAGAGGAGAGAGAGAGAGAGAAAGACAGAGAGACAGAGAGAGACAAAGAGAAACAGAGAGAGAGAGAGACAGACAGACAGACAGACAGACTCTAGAGGAAGGACCAACATAAGACTTCTTCCAACACTTCTAGGTTACTGTCGTTGACTCAGGATCTCAGGATCCACATTGCCACGGTCTTTAGTTTCTCTTATTTTTTCTTAGTGATTGTCTTTGCTTTACTGTAATAAACAACACTGATCACGCGTATATTTCAACTTGAGCAGCTTTGCGGATTTCTTAATGTTGGCGTTCTTGAACATTTTCTTCTTTGTGGAAGTTTTCTTTGCTATTTTGCCCTTAATTTCTGCAGCTGACTTCCCTTCTTATGTTATTCATACACCAAGGTAGCTGAACTGCTGGACATATTTGATCTCAAACCCATGTAAACCTAATCATCGTCATAGTGAAAGGTATGTTTTCCAGCTTCCTGATAATCAGGTGTATCTAGAAATATCCTAAGAAAATATTCTTTTTTTTTTCGCGTTTAGATATACGTCACCTTCTGAGTACTGCATTGATGATGACAATGTTGTTTTCTACTGGAGAAGCAGTACCTTATACAGCTTATGGTAAGTATCTTATTATTGTTTAGAAATCCATCGCCAAGAAATAATCACAGCAAAACATAGATATAGATGTAACCCACACTGGTCATTGTGGTCAGAAAAGACAGTAGTGGACCCCTTTTTCTTTGTAATGTCTAAGAACTGTCTGGCGTCAATAAGTAAAGATTCAAGTCACACCCATCCCAAACAAAGTGTTAATATATTAGATGTGTTAAGAATTTCATATACTTATTCTAATAATTAAAAACACACAAATTAAGACACGCCTCGTTTCCTCGATCAAGCGCTTTCTTGATTAAGAGCCCCGTTTTTTCCTTTTTCTTTAACACCGGATTTTTGTCTGAATATGGTAAATAAAGTAATTTAGTGTGGCATTTCTCCTTCTGGTTCCCTTTTTGTAAATTTTGGAATAAGCGCCCCTTCAATAAGGACTTTTTCGAGGAAATACGGAATGTGTGATACCTATATCACTGTTATTGTTCTTTGTTATTTGTTTAATATTATTGACACCCCTTTTAAGCTATTGTTGATAGTCATACTTCCTAGCTATTAAACTGATAACTTTTAACCCCGGGTTTCTGGGACATGAGAAATAATCCCGTTCCTACCAAAAATAAAACTTTTGTAAATGGCCAGGCCTTGCCTGGAAAGGCAGTCGAGCGAGCGCGAGTGCTTAAAATACTGCTTGAATTATACATGGAGTGCGATTTATCAAGCCCCTAAAGCTGCACGTCGTTTCATTTGTCGGAAAGAAAATATATTCAAGCTATCACAAGCATTTTGCTAAAAAAGTCACCATGTTTGACTACAATGCTTTATCATTTTTAGCCGTCATCAAACTTTTCCTTTGATAATGCGCTCTGGGGTATTCTGAAATCGTGTTTTTCATACAGTAGTCTGGATGTCGACATTCAGCTTGTACTTCTAGGTATTCTGTTGTAGTGTATTTGCCGTTGGATCTCTGTGTGACCTATATCTTAGTCTGTGCCAGGTATAGCCACACATTGTTTTGTTCTACATTTGTTTCAAAATGAACCAGGTGTCTAAAAGAAGAGAAATTATGACGTTGACCTGGCTAGAAGCAAAATGTTTGTTCCAAAACGACGAGTCTGGAAGCTTAGGGATGCTGATGTCATGAAGCGGTTTTGTATTGATGGTCAAAATTGCTTATAGAGCGTGAGTGGTGATGAGTGTATGGGCTGTTTTTTTAAAAGGAGTCTTCTTGACGCAGTAAAAAAGAACTGTGGGTGGACAAAGAAAGGTATTTGGAGGAAACAGACCAAGTGGTGGAATAGGAGTGTGGATGATGCGGTGAAGGAAAAGAGAAGATTGTGGAAAGCTTGGTAAAAGGGTGGCCATAAGGATGAACATCTCGACTGCCAAACGCCAGTCGAGAAAAGAAGAATATCTTGCCAAAAGGTGTGCCAAAGATAGTGCTTTCTTTAGTGTGAATGCAGGCACCAAAAACATTTGTCGCGTGGCCAAACGGATGAGAATGGTAAACCAGGACATTGTGGGTGAAAAGTTTGTTGTTGATGATGGTGGAAATGTGGCATTTGACTTGAATGCAAATAAGCATGCTTGGAAACAGCACGATGAGAAGTTACTGAACATTGCGTTCCCTTGGCCTCAATCGCTTCCTAGTGTGGAGTCTGTGAATGGCCCAGGATATTTGATTTCACAAGAAATGGTAAAGGTATCTCTCCTTACAATGAAATCTGGTAAAGTTCCTGGGCCATCTAGTGTTGTGGCAGAAATGTTGTTGGCTTCTCCCGAGGTGTGCTGTGAGGCTATTGCAGACTTGGCCATTGACATTGTACAGGGAGGTAGGATACCCCAGAATTGGGAAGAAAGCACAATAGTCAGTTTGTATAGAGGCAAGGGTGATGCTCTAATGAGAGGGAACTATCGAGGTTTGAAGTTGAGAGATCATGTTCTGAAGGTAATTGAAAGAATCAATGAAAAGTTTATCAGAGAATCAATCAACATCAGTGAGGTGCAGTTTGAATTTTGTCCTGTCAGAGGGACAACGGATACCATTTTTATTCTAAGGCAGGTGTAGGAGACGTTTTTGGCTAAAAATAGGCAGCTGTACCTGGTCTTTGTTGACCTGGAAAATGCGTTTGACAGAATACCTCAACAAGGTTTGTGATGGGCAATGCGTGTAGTTGGAGCTATCGAATGGATTATCGGTGTTGTCAAAGGAATGTGATGTAATGGTAACTCCTTCAGTGATGAATTTGAAGTTCGACGCAGTGTGCATCAGCATTCAGTTTTAAGTCCACTTTTGTTCCTCGTTGTTATGGAGGTTTTGTCGAGGGAGTTTTCATTTGATTGCCCTTGGGAGTTACTTTATACTGATGACTTTGTGATAATTGCTGAGACTTTGGAGAAACTGATCGAGAAATTGGGACGATTGTAGAATCATCTGGAAACGAAGGGACTGAAAGTTAACAGGGATAAAACCAAAGCCAGGATTTGTGGAAGAGGTCTGAATGTGCCAATTAAGCCAGAAAAGCACCCATATGGGGTCTGTCAGAAAGGTGTCGACCGTAATTCTATTTTTTGTGAAAGTTGTGCATCTTATATTTATGTGCGCTGTGCCGATATACGGAAGAAGCTTGTGGAAACCTGACTTAAGATGCCCACGTTGTACAGTACTTAGTAGTACTTGCCCAAAAGATGCCAGACCTGTATCTGAAGTCACATTCTGTGGTAATACCCTGGAGGTTGTTAATAGTTTCAAATATCTTGGAGATCGAATTTGGCCTGGTGGTGGATGTGAGCTTACTACAGTTATGAGGTCGCGTGTTGCTTTTGCAAAGAAGCACGCGACCTCATGAAGCACGTGAAAAATTGCAAGGAATGGAAGAACTTGTTAAAGACGGCTGCAAGTCACACACACGTCTGACCTGTCTCGATGACTTAAAAAGGATAGTGTGTGTGTGTGTGTGTGTGTGTGTGTGTGTTTGACGTTAAAACTCTGGGGAAAGGAATTCCAGGTTATAGTGAAGATGGGAGAAAATAATGGTGCTGCTTATGTTATTGTTATTTGGTGTATGTCCGTGCTAGGAATTGAAATGCGATTTTGGATCACCCTAAATGCAAAGGCGAGCCAATGAAGATAAAGGCCCTTGATTGAAAGGACAAACATTGTTACAAAGGAAAGAGTTGTTTGGCATCTGAAAGGGAAAATTCTTGAAATCCCTCTTATATTGGAAAAAGGAAGACCAGTAGTGGAGCGGATGGACATTAAACAACTCAACAAGCTTCTGCTTTAAAATTCACCGAACTATTTTTGGCTTGTTTTCAAATGTTAACACCTAATTGGCAACCTGATCGGAAAGCTAAGCGAATAGCTGATCGGAAAGCTTATTGGAAAACTAATCGACAGAGGAAATGAGTTAACCATGGCAACAAGCACTCCTCGAGTCATTTTTCTGTCCTCGTTATCAGCCCGCGTCAAAACGAATTTCGATTAATTAAAGAAAATCAAGACGGGGAGATGCATTTATTTGGTGTGATAGGTCACAAGCAATGGGGACGAAAAATGAAAAGGAACTTATTCTCACTCGAGTTCAACGGCCTGGCATGCCCTGCTATTGTCAAATATTGCTGAGTGAAGTAAGAAAATTTTGAGGGATTGATGCGGATTCAAGCCAAGCATAGGTTACGTCTGCAAGAATGAACTGCACCTTTTTGAAGATGTTTTCGAAAAGAATATAGTTAGTGCAGCATTAGATGAAGACAAAGTCAACACCGAAATTTATCTATCCATCTATCTATCTATCTATCTATCTATCTATCTATCTATCTATCTATCTATGCATCTATCTATCTGTCTATCTATTTGTCTGCCTGTATCTCTTAGGCTAACTGTCTATCGTACTATTCATCCACACATATTTATACATCCATCCGTTCGTTTCGCATGCCCACTACCACTTTACCATTCTATTTGTTTAATGTTTAGCACAGCTGAATCGCGATTTCATCAAGTTCCTTCTTCAAGGCATTGAGAGTTCTTTTGACATAGATGACACAGAGGAGGTGCCGGATAGTTTCACAGCCTTGCTTCTTGCCTTTAATAAGCACTTTGCAGGTATGTTAAGAACCTGACACATTTGTGTTTCATTTTAATAGTGAAGTTGAATATTAGAATTTAGGTACTAAAAAAAATTACGCCAAAACATTTTTTGTTTCACATTGCACATTTTTATAAGTATACAATTGTTTCGGTTATACCTGAAAACAACATCATGAGATTTCTATATGGAAGTATCTGTATAATGTAGTAGAGACGCCCAAAACTACTTTTTTAAAAACACTGGATTAAAGGTAAGGCGGTTTTCATTCTTTTTCACTTCTCCAAGCAACCGCGGTTTATCGCCAGGGGTTAACAGAGAGAAAGAGAGGGGTCGCAAGTGTTTGGTTTTAGGAGTAAAATAAGGTAACAGTTAACAAAGGATTTAAAAAGCAAGACCAAACGTTTCCGGGAAGCAAAAGGGCGGAATAGACTTGCAAAGTTTTCAGTGTGTGCATAAGAAAACTAGTAGAACAGCAAGATTATTTGGAAACTGAATCTTAGGCATTATTCAAATAAGCACTTGTACCAAGACGTAAAGCCCTCATGCGCATGAAAGGAGAGCGGGAAGAATACCCTCTCCGAATGAACAACTCAAAGTAGACGGAAAAGGACAACTGAGTGGACACCCAGAGAAGAAAGACGAATGACAGAGAGGCCAAAATGTAGGTGGGGGGCGAGAAAGAGCAGATAGAAGGCACTAGGTGGATACAAGAGGCTTTGGATAGGCAAATTGAGAAGGAAATTGGGGAATTCACCTGCCAACAATGGCATGGCGTGCTAATGTAATAGTAATGATCTACGCTGGCATCCCCATATGACCTCATTTTTGACCCTAAGAGCCGCCCCAGAGGTCATTTCAGAATTCATCGTAGCCAGTGTTTAGTACAGGGTTGTAAAATACGAGGATACCATATTTCACCATTCTACTTTGCCAGGTTAAATGGAATTTTAAACTGCTCTCTATCCCTGATAATATGCCCAAATAACCACCTTTTATCCTGACATCTGCCTCAATGATTATCCCTAAAGTTATAGTCAATGTTGCCCACAAGGCTTTCAATTATCCTGATATCAAATCTCGGCATTCTAAGTTGCCTGGTTGAATTAGCTTTTGGATCGTAGACATCAATCTTTGATAACATGCCCACATACCCAACGTCTTGGCCCAGGCGGCTGCTCTAGCAGTCATCGTGAAGAGTAACATATTACAAAGTACTGAAATGTACCCTGAAACTAAATTTGAGCTTTCTATGTTGCTTGGATTGAGATTTTGTTCGGACCATGCACACACGCGAATTTACACCCAGACTGGATTTCAGATAGATGAACAGATAGTTACATACAAATATTCATACATACATACATACATACATACATGCATGCATACATGCATGCATACGTACATGCATACATACATGCATACATACATTCATACATACATATATACATGCATACATACATACATGCATACATACATACATTCATTCATATATACATATATACACATACATATATACATACTTACGTACATAAATAAATACATACATACATACATACATATATACGTACATACGTACATAAATAAATAAATACATACATACATACATACATACATACATACATACATACATACATTCATAAACTTTCTTCTTTTGGTGCACTGGTCCAACGTAATTGACTAGTTTCAGAATGGCACGTATACTTTTCATGGTCATTTAAGTAATTGTGTTTTTTAATTAATTTATTTAGTTATACTTCTTAAAGGACTCCTAGCTTTTTTCCTATTATAATTTTGGCCTCTTTTTTATACTTTAAGACCCACGCAACAGTATAGTGATGTCAGTGTTACGCGAAGGAGAATATGTACGTGTCTTCAGTGAGAAGATCATGATACTTCTTAATCGAGAAGGTAAGTAACAGAACGTCTCTTAAAGGTGCCCACCCTGTCTGTATTTTGAGGGCTTACAAAATTCACTGACGAAAATACATATAAATACATGTAAAATTTACGCAGTGATTATTTATCCGGATCAGGCAAAAAATCTACTTGATAAATGGAGAATGCAGTTTCAATTCAACACATGCTTTAATGTACTATTCTTTGATTTTTATTCTTACATTTGCACTTAAAATAATATACTCTGGTGGTGTTAAGTACAGGAATTTAGGAATTAGATACCTTTTAACCCATTTTAAGTGCNACATACATATATACATACTTACGTACATAAATAAATACATACATACATACATACATATATACATACATACGTACATAAATAAATACATACATACATACATACATACATTCATAAACTTTCTTCTTTTGGTGCACTGGTCCAACGTAATTGACTAGTTTCAGAATGGCACGTATACTTTACATGGTCATTTAAGTATTTGTGTTTTTTAATTAATTTATTTAGTTATACTTCTTAAAGGACTCCTCTAGCTTTTTTCCTATTATAATTTTGGCTTCTTTTTTATACTTTAAGACCCACGCAACAGTATAGTGATGTCAGTGTTAGGCGAAGGAGAATATGTACGTGTCTTCAGTGAGAAGATCATGATACTTCTTAATCGAGAAGGTAAGTAACAGAACGTCTCTTAAAGGTGCCCACCCTGTCTGTATTTTGAGGGCTTACAAAATTCACTGACGAAAATACATATAAATACATGTAAAATTTACGCAGTGATTATTTATCCGGATCAGGCAAAAAATCTACTTGATAAATGGAGAATGCAGTTTCAATTCAACACATGCTTTAATGTACTATTCTTTGATTTTTATTCTTACATTTGCACTTAAAATAATATACTCTGGTGGTGTTAAGTACAGGAATTTAGGAATTAGATACCTTTTAACCCATTTTAAGTGCACGAATAATTTGTTTTAAATTACTTTTTTCATAATACTCTTTTTACACGTCTATCTTTACTGTTAGTCAAAATATTTTTGTTATGTTCATTAACTTATAGTTAAAGATTGATGATACTGTTAGAGAAGAGCAGCATTTTAATGTCTTCTGAAAAAAGTCGTTGGCGATTGTCTACTACTAAATCATTGTACGTTCAAAAAAAGCGCTTAACATCCATGCTAACAATGGGTGCATTCTTCAAAACTTGGGTATCTAGGGCTCAAAGGTAAGCAAGGTCAATTGTTCATTGGGGAAGCCTCGTATTTAGTGCCTTTTCTAGGCCAATAATATAACAAACGAGGAAGTGTTAGAGAGGTTAGACCAGAAACCACTACACCAGATAGTGGCCGAGAGACGCTGGAGATTAATGGAACAAGTACTCCTCCTACCGCATACTAGACCTGCAGACCAAGTCCTGTACTGAAGACCAGCAGTAGATTGCCGAAAACAATGCAGACACAAAAGATCCTGGAGGTCAACATTCTGAGAAGACCGGAAAGCTAGAAACATCAAAACAGCAAATGCACAAGCTGTGGCTGAAGACCATGTTTGCTGGCGCTACCTTACTCTCTTATCTCTAGTTGACGGGAGCACCTAAATACTACGTAAGGGCTAGGCCAATTATTAATTTTGCATCTACTTGATAATGGCACATTCAGAGCGATTAACATTTAAAATTTCGCTAATTCAGAACTACAGCGGCTATTTGGGCATTTTAAGCAACATATGTTTTAGAATATGCACGAAAAAAATCAAAATATATACAGAAAGGCAGAAATAAAGGGCCCTTATATGGTTTTTTGGGGGTCCTGGAAACCAGCTGAGGAACAACTCATCAGATCCCATAGTGCATTTTAGAAAAAATTTGCAATTGCATAAAATAATTTCCGTAATAATAAAATCGTGCATGGTCTCACATTCTCTGTATGGAGAAAAGGGGAAAACTCATAAAAGGATTTTCGAAAGGCTTTTTTTTTCTCAAAGAAACAAAATAAAATGTATAAGAAATTATGATTTCACAATCTTTCTTGAAAAAAGGTAAGATAAGAGATTGCTGTCACTTAAAAGTCATATACAAAATGTGACAGCATGTACGAATGACATTGTATAGTGGAGTGGAAAGTGTGGCACATGGCTTTACTGGTATGCATGTTCTACGTGGACAGAAAAATTTAGACTAAATTTTTAAAACTTGCAAATAAGACATGAAACGTCACAAAAACGGTCGAGGAAACCAGGCGTTGAGCTAAGAACATCAAACTTGACAGTACCATGGTAGAAAAATCACATCAAGTGGAAGTAGCTTAGTCTTAGTGCTGACCAAGAATAGCAAAGAATGTTGATACTGATCGTTCGAAACGGCCTACAGCGAAAAAAGGGTAAAAGAAGAACTAAGAGATTTACCAGCCATAGATTCAAACATTAGTTAGTGGCAGAATTATCGTTATCATAATCTGATAATAATCACTCTGCCACTACCCAATGTTTGTATCTATAACTGGTAAAGCTCTTTTAGTTCTTCTTTTGCCCCTTCTTCGCTGTAGGCCTCAATGAAGAGAGATGCTCAGTTCCTCCTCATGCTTCTGAAAGGACTGCATTCATCCTCCTTGAAGTGTTACGTTTTTGTACGTTTTCATGTGTTGAGAAGTGAGAAGTTGATGAAAAAAGCAAATTTAATAAAATACAAAAAATGTGGTGGAAGGGTTTTCTACAACCTTGCGTTTGGGTTAAGAATTATTACACAAGCCAATCTAAATATCCTTAACTACTTAGATATAATCCTAGATTTGTAAAACGGTAAATTCTTTAGGTATAGGAAACCCGATAACCATCCTATACATGTCACATATTAAGAAAACGACTTATAAATATCAATAATAGAATTTCGGCATTAGCATTCGACGCAAATGAATTTAGTAAAGCGGCACTTACATACGGAAAGGCTTTTTTGCAAGAAAACGAGTGCTTTGCAGGAAAATGACTTGCAGGGAAATTTGAAGTTTGACCCCCCGCCCCCCAACCCCTAGGGAAAAGAACGGGTTTAGAAAAATCATTTGGTTTAATATTTCCCTTGTTAGCAACTTCAAAACCAGCACTGAGAAACTTTTAATAAAGCTTATTTAAAAATATGCTCACAACGACCATACATTAAGCAAGGTTTTCAATAAGACCACCTGTAAAGTCAGTTATGGTCGTATTGATAATGCAGTCCATTATTCAGCGTCCTATTGAAAAACTTCAAGACCTAATACAGCATAGCATAACGGTGCATGTAATTTCCGGAACACTACAAACTGCCCTTTAGAGGGTTGGCTTCATTCCAACATGGTTTATAAAGCCCTGATAGGCTTTAACAGCATGGAGAACAAATCCTACATTGGCATACAGAACATTTCAAAACGCGCAATGGCAATCACAAACAACCTTTGAACAACAGAAAATGACGTACATAGCATAGCGTCAGCCAACTACGCCAGGAGCTTGAGAGAACCTCGAAAACCATTTTCCGTAAAATGCACTATCTAGAACCATACACGAATGTAGCTAGGTCTCTAATTTATCCAATGATCACACCGCTACGTGCCTGCAACTTACGTTTTTTAGTAGCTTTTAGTTTTAAATATTTTTTATACCTTGCCTGGTGCTTTCTGTTGTGATTCAGCAAGAAAAATGCTTTGTTTTGCCACTAATTAAATATAAATTGCCGTAAACACCACGCAGTTTTGAGCATAGCTAACCATCCGTTTTTAATTGCTTGCATCAATACATAACTGTACATTTATCCTGGTAAATACTGACAAAGTCACACTTGCTGTTATAACGAGAAGCAGAAAGTCTGAATGAGCCAACGTTGCGAGAATTTAAAGCGCAGGAAAACGCAAATACAGTGTTGATTACACCTTCACCTAAAAGTGACAATTTTTTTATTTTCATTTCTTAGAGGATCCTGCTGCAATTTTTTCTTTCTGCAAAACATTTCCAGATAGCACTTTTAAAATGTTCACCGACATTTTCTCGTCAAGAGAAACAGCACAAATGTTTTTCACAAATGACCTTTATGTGCTGATGGATATTATATTGAGACAGATTTGTAACAGGGAAGCTGGTGACCAGGTAATTATGTTCGATTTAATACGCGCTTATTTCCTAAGGCCAGAAGACCAATTGCAATTGCATTGTTATTTATGGTAGACCAGTGGTCATCTGACTTAGAATACACAGGTATGCACCAGTGTGTGATGTGTGTATGTATATGTTTGTGTGTGTGCATGTGTGTGTGTGTGTGTGTGAGAGAGAGAGAGAGAGAAAGAAAGAAGGAAAGAGAAAGAAAGAAAGAAAGAGAAAGAAACACCCAAACAGCTGGCTAACAGTTTTTAATGGTTAAGGCATGGTGTGTATATATGTGTGTGTGTGTGTGTGTGTGTGTGTGTGTGTGAGAGAGAGAGAGAGAGAGAGAGAGAGAGAGAGNAGAGAGAGAGAGAGAGAGAGAGAGAGAGAGAGAGAGAGAGTCGGGGACACACACACAAATACACAATCGAACTTTCGCGAAATTTTCCCATTAACCATTCCATGCCAGGCCAAAAGTAAGCAGTACCCAAAGAAAAGGACTTTACCTAGTCACATTTCTGACGTGCCGTCTCTTTACTCCCTATTTTGCTATGTCTGCGTATTCTTACCGGCGTATGTTTTAGTATTCTAAAGTGTACGAATAGGTGATCTTTATTACAGAGCGAAAATGGACAGCTGGCAGACAAGGACTTTACTTTGGTTAGATTTGTTTCAAAATGGAGATCAAAAGCGACTTTTGAATTGATTGTAGGACGGATAATACACGAGTATGGCATAACTTGGTCGTCGGTGTTAACTGGTAAGGCACAAGATATATCAAGTCATCCATATGCATATTTTACGATATGCATATGGATGACTCAGTGGGCAAAGGTTTTTGCTGTAGCAATTTTTAAAATCTGATTATAGCTTTTCCTTGTTCATACCCCATTTAGACAAAATTTCTTTTTAATTGCGTTTTATTTTACATGCAAATGGTTTCTTGTTTTCGTTTTAGGTTCGAACCGAATTCATTTCCCTTTTTTACAGCGTCTTGCAGACTACGGATTATAAAGAACACATGTACAGGGTTGATGAATTTAGATCATGTTTCCGTCAAATACTCACAGACGAACAATTAGGAACGGAAGCGGACCGTTTCATAATTCGGGATTTATTTTCTTCTTTCAAAAATATTTTCCACTGAAATTAGTCAAAGGCAAAGTTTAGTTATTGACCAGCGAAATCTCAAAAAAAAATTTCCCAGTTGCCTTTATTGCCAGGAGCGAATTTTTATTTCAAACGCTTTTATTTTCACCTGGAGTCTTCACATTGATTTGGCGTTAAAACCCTTTATTATTCCTGTAAGTGAATAAAAAATTTATTTATAGACCACCTGATTTGTGTCAAACATAATATTTTGTTTCATATGGTTACAGTACGATATTTAAATAAGTCGAAAAAGGAAACCGCCTACAATGTCGTTCGAATTCATACCGTCACAGGGAGCAGTATATCAAATATCAGGCCCTTTTTACTCAGGCTCGGAGACGTCTTGGTCAGAAAGGTCAGTTGTATTATTCATGGTAACCGATTCGCTCCTTGACGTAAAATATGGTCAGTTATGGGTTTGAGTTGAAATCCATGTAAAATTGTTTCGTTATTATGAAATTTGCTTTGGCCATGCATTTTACAACACCCCGTCAAATGTTATTTGCTTCATAGTATGAAGTTATTCAAAATTACTCTTACTACCTGACCCTCCACTGCAACATATTGTCCAGGATTTCACACAACATGAAAAAGACTAACTGTATTTCCGTGATTTTTTCTCATTTTGTTACAACGGCCGCTTACTAAATATTTTTACTTCCGGCTAACGTAGGTCTTAGAACTGAAAGTTATTGTTGTTATTGCTCTTTGGAAAAAGTTAGTGACGAGAAAGTTGAAAATATTGATCGAACGAAGCATCTTAGCAAAATGAAACTTGGCAGGATTACGCAGAAAATTTGCCAAGATATATTACAGGCTGGATCACATAATTACCCTCATTAATGAGTAATAGAGTAATTACATTTTCTCAAGCAAAAACTTTTACGATAACAAGAAAAATTTTATGTATTAAACAGCCCTTCTTGGCACAGTGGGTAATTTGGAGAACTTGTGGCCAGGCTCGAGGCCAGTCTTGGATTGATATTTTTTGGATACCACAAACTTTACTCTAAGAAGTAACAACATTCCCATTGGGGAATTTTTACCTATCAGATTTATTAACTGCCGCAGGTCTTTAGAAATTCTGTATATCATTTTCATTGTTTATTTTCTTTCATTAGCTTCAATCCGAATTTTAATTACATTAGCAATATTTTTGACAATGTTGTTCCATTGTCAAAATTATCTCCGTGGTAACAGATAACAATGTAATTGGATCGAATCCTCAGAGCCTCTGGTTTTGTCATAATAATAATGGTGTTTAAAATGTCTTGAGAATAGAAAAATGACAGATGATTAATTGTTTGGAGATGGAGTTGTTTTCTGTACTAACTGATCTCTCCCTTTTTGATCTTGCCTTCCCTCTTCTTCTAGTGTTCGTCCAAACCCATATTCTTTTCTTCTTGGTATTAAACTCAACCTTTCCCCCTCATTCTTACCCAGTGCATCCGTTTCAGCCATTTTATTTTACATCTTTATTGCCGTTCTAATCTTAGTCTTTTTTTTTCTCTCTTGTGGTTTCTAATATTTTCGACTGCCACTTGGTAGTCCTTCGTATTCCAGTCGCCTTTTTCATCCATTTCCCCATCTTTTCACTCAAAAGGTTCACGTTTCTTGTTTTCCCCGTTTCATGCCTTTCTAGTTTCATTTTTCTTTTATCAACTCACTGTTGGCTGCTTCAACTTTATATTTCACTTTACAGGTTTCATCCTTCTTACGATTCTCATTCTTGTCATTCTTTTTATGTTTTCCGTTGAATTCTTTGCACTCGCTATCAATCAAATTGAATATAATTTCAATCAAATTGAATGTAATTTGAGTTGCCAATATTTATGAAAATGTATATTATTGTATTGCAGAGTTGGCATGGCAAGATTTATTTGTTTACCTGCCAAATTATTCATATGGGTTTGGTAATGGGCAACATTATTTTGGTTGAATATTACAGCAAGAGTTTTTATTGCAAATTCCTTTATTGCACCTTGTGTGATGTATTCAGGTAGGCTCAGGTTAGCAATTAGAAGTATATTTTAGAAGTTGTGAACAGTTGTACTGTTGGTATAAGACCATATAAACTTTGGCTGATCCTGGGGAGATGTTTCTAGTGTGAGGTCCCATAATGGCATTACATTTATGTATAGGATTTAGGAAGATCTGGTCCCTAGTGCACTAAATTGTATTTACAAAATCCGACGGGCGAAGAAGTAAAATAAATCACGCATCAAGCTAGACAGATTTTATAATTATTTATAAATATTTTCAAGATTACTCTCATCCTCAGATCTAAATGAAAAAGTTAGAAAATAATAACATTCTACACAAGCATGTCCAAAGTAGGTATAGTGGTTAGGGAACTAACAACAACTAAAACTTTATTGTTAGCGCCCTGCTCCTGCATTCATCTCTGGTGTTTATGGTTGGTTTGATCTCCTCAATGAACAAAGCTTCCAAGGTCAAGCATTCCTGTCCCCTCGCTGAAGATTTCAAAATCTCCACTTTTTCTAAGCCTGTGGAACAGTTGCAACGTTTCAGGTGCTTTCTTACTGAAGCAGATGGTTTCATGTGTTCCTTAAAACGGGTGGTAAGATGACGGTTTGTTTGACCGACATAGCAGGCATCACATCCTGGACAAGATATCTTGAAGAAGTAAAATACTAAGAGAATGCCAAGTTATTTCTTTTGTTGTTTGGGTTTCTACCATAGTTTGAGAATAAAATGAGAAAATTTGAGAATATCGAAATAAGTAGATAGAGACTTTTAATTGTTTTTGATAAGAATGCTGGATCACACCAGAAGTACCTCCCGATTTGGGTTCAGCTGGAATAAGAGAGAGGCATTGCGCATTGATGGAGAGTTATATTTGAAACTAAAACTCGTCTGCAGGACAACACAGAATACATGTTGACATCGATTGAAGTTCCCTTTCCGTGGTCCTTCATCAGCTGAACACGTTGAACTCAGGTCCTCGAAGCAAAAGATAATCTGTTATAATTGTTTGTTTGGGTTTTTTTGCAAGCCGTAATGGTCTTACAAAATTTGAAAAAGGAAGCTTTTTTCCAGAAAAATGCTTATCAAAAGAGTGCTTACTTTGATTTATTTTTTTCTGTCACCATTCTCAGTTATCTTGAGCTAATCCTTTGCTGTATTCATCAGGCATTAACGGTGATATGTAAGAAAGCGACACATGCTGACTAACAGAAGCATGTGGCTGGCCGCCCGTATATCCCAGGCGTGAGGCCTCCTCAAACAACTGTTGAAGTTCTTCATCTGCCCCTAACCACAGCACCTTAGCAAACACGTTTTCCCAGACTCTGAAGCCGTAGGAATAATTTTTAACATGGGTTACATGCCTACCACTGAAATACGCAGCTCATTTTAAATTGTGACCAGAATGCTTGTTTTGATGACACCTGGTCGCTTTTCTTTGTGAATGGCGAGTTAAATTTAAGACATGCCGTCCCTTATCATGCCGTATATGATCAAAATGACAAAATTTAAAGGTAACTTTTTTACCGTTTTTCAACTGTCAGTTTTCAGACGAACGTGACTATAGTCTTAGTTTAGATTTTGAAAAATATAAAATGTAAATAAAAGTATTTATGGGAATAGAGATGTAGCAACTTTCAGGTTATGGTACAATTTTCTTTTTTTTTAAATTATCAATATGTAAGTTCAAAAAAAAAAACTTAATAAAGAGCATTGTGCAGCATGCATCAGTTTATGCCGCTTACATTTTGTTCATAGTCTTCCTGTTTTGCTACCGTATTAACCTGTCACGTCCATGACCGCTTGCTTCTGTATGAGCCCTGTTTATGTGGGTTTTCTTGTTCCTCTACCAGCAACGGACGGTCACATTCCTATATAGAAAGAAAGGAAGATGTGTACATACATACACACATACATACATACATACATACACACATACATACATACATACATACATACATACATACATACCTAAATACATACATTCACAATTTCATACATTCATAATTTCATACATACATAAATTCATACATACATAAATACATACATACATACATACATACATACANGCTCTGCCCATGCTTTAAAAATCCAATCCTGTTCCTCTCTTCTTCGAACGTGGCCATACCACCTCAGCCGAGCCTCGCGTAACTTTTCTGCAATGGACACTACACCTGCACTAGCTCTTATTTCTTCATTTGTGCATCTCTCCATCAAAGATATGCCCATTATCCACCTCAGCATTCTCATTTCATACATACATAAATACATACATACATAAATACATACATACATTAATACATACATACATACATACATACCTAAATACATACATTCACAATTTCATACATTCATAATTTCATACATACATAAATTCATACATACATAAATACATACATACATACATACATACATACATACATACATACATACACACATACATAAATACATAGGTAGATAGGTTGATTTTTAGATTGTTCATTACATCGTACTTAAACCAAGGAGCACATTAAAACATTAATAATTGAACAAGGTGAAGGCTTTATGTTATTTATAGCAGCCTGACTTTTTTTATTCTATGGCTGTTGGGAGCATTTGCTACAAAGCGGCGATATTGGGTGTTGGTTTTTGTAACCACTCATGATTGTTGACAATCAAGTTATTACTGTTCGACGATATTTGGCGTTGTCTTTTGTTTCTCTGAGGCGTCTGTAGTATTGGAATGGTCAGCTGTGCCAGATTATCAGCTTGGCCACTCTCTCGCACTCCTGAATATCTTACATTGATATACTATTAAACAACCTTCTAGACAGAGACTATCTTTCAATGTCTAATTGCGGTTTGGGTTTGCTGTGAAAATAAACCAACCACTTGTTTACAATCAGTATTGCTTCAAACGAAATTACTGTATCTAATCAGAGAAACTGGTGGTCTGGGGAGAGTCGATGATGAACCCATGAAACACTTAATTTTATCAGTTAGTTTATAACTGCCAGCCTAATTAAAGTTAATTCTTCAAAAATCATTGAACATCAATGGATGCTGACAGAATTCAGAACACTTCCTATTTGAAACTAGAGCTTCTTATATTGTTTTATTTTGGGTTACCAACCCGACTTTAATGGTGGTATAGAGTTAGTTATTCTAAGTCTGCTTTTTACTTGACAAATGTTTGGATAATCAATGAAATATACTAGAACCTAAGGCGCAAGAAGCAGGAATATATTTTTTTAATGTTTGCTTGTACTTACTTTCGGATAGAAATATGTCAGAATGCATAAGCATTGTGACAGCCAGGTTTCCGATAGTCGTTTTTTTTTCTAGAGGCTCTTTGAGTGGTTATTGTGCTCTTGAGTCTGATTATGCATAGTTTGAATGTGTACGATGCAGGAAATGTAACTTGCTTATAGTTTCTTTTATGGCTTTACCTTTTTATTGTTGGAATTTTTTTTTATTGGGTTGTTTCTTTCGCTGAGGTGGGGGGCTTGTTACCACACTGGCTTAATAGAATGAATAAAAAAAGAACTTTGTGCATACCATAGCACAAAATATATGTAATTTTGGGTTTTCTTTCCATGGTGCCACCCGACAAATATGTATACTTGGAGCCTCTAACGTGGATGACTTTCTGATTAGACACGGCAAGCAAAATTTTATGTATTATATTGTAAGTTCAATAGACAGCTGAATCGCTACCTTTCTACAATGTTATGTACAATCATTCTGATGTTAACGCTGGTAAGGTTGCTTCTCATCTTGAGGAGCGACCTTCAATGAGGCTGCTTGGTTTGTCATTTTCTCCAAATCTTACTTGGGGTACTAATATTCAATCTATTGGTATGTCATATAAAAATGTTGGTTCTTTGTCTCGCGCTAGAGAGTACCTTACACCTAAAGCCATTTTTTTTATCTCCACAAGTCTACCATCTGCCCTTGCATGAAGTACTGTTCTCATATCTAGCCTGGTGCGCCATCGTGTCATTTTGATGTTCTTGACCGAGTTAAGCGGCGTGTTTGTAACTTGATAGGTTTAATTCTTGCTGCTAGCTTTAATAGTTTTACCACATCGACGAAATGTGACTTGTTAGTCTTTTCTATTGGTATTATCATAGGAAATCTCATCTCGTGTTACTCGTTTCTCCCAAAGTCATCCTCACGTAATTGTTGTTCTCCGTTGTAATAAATTACTCTGTGAATGTAGTTTCTTTCCTCCAATGGGTAGATTATGGAGTTCTTTGTTATCCGAGTGTTTTGCTCCTTCAAATGACGTGAGCCTCATTTCAGTCTAAGGTTAACTCCTATCTCTTGACCTAACCTGATGTATATTCTCCACAGTTCTCTACACTTTTATGCCTTGTACGGTTTTTAATCATAAAAAATGCTACAGATAGACGACATGTATGTTATTCATTTTGTTTAAAATATTACTATTTGACGAACAGATGTATTATTTAAATACTTGTATAGCACAAAATAATAGAGATACTTGGACATAATCCAAATGGAACTTGTACAAAAATACTAGTTTTGATTACACAGGTCAACAAATCCTTATTTGTGAAAAACAAAATAATACTACGTATGAACAAGGAACGTCAAAGGACCACAGAGCTAGGGCCCAAGAACTTATACAATAAATGTATTCAATTACAAATGAGAAGATAAATTATAATTTGTTCTTTCAACAATTATAATTAGGGCTTGATATGGCTTATAAATATTCCTAATTTATTGGCAGGATTAGGCTCAATATTGGTAGTATTTGTTTCACAATCGTTTATTTTATAATAATTTCCACTTATGAGAAATTCTTTGTGATAATCACAATTGTTATTGGTCAAACTGAGTATTAGTTATCTACTGTTGGTACTTTTGTGACCAAGAAGAAGTAAGCTAATTTTAATTACTAATTATTTTGAGTTTTGGGTTAGTGACTATTTTTTGATTATACTAGCGTAGGTCGTTAAATTTATCAATTTACCTGTCAGCAGTATCTATGGAGGAAGAAATTTGATGATTTTTATTATAAACATAAGTGGAAAAGTAAACAATAGCACAAAATACAAAATTTTTTTCTGAAACGAAAAGACCAACTATTTTGCTATGGTAGAAACAGAACCGGATGTTTTTTATGCTGGTAAATATGAATCGTATTATATCAAGCAGAACCATATGTGACGTGGCACGCCTTAATTATGACCTATTTCTAGAAAGTAAACACATTAAATAGAAATTATTAGGTTTAACAGCCTGGTAAAAACAGGTACATGACAAATACACATTAATTCCTTTAAAAAAATGGAATAGCGCCTTGCACTTACTTATGCGGCAAACAAAACAACATATATGAAGAATACAAATGATTTGTAGTTCCACGTTCATTGTGGTAAAAGATTTTCATCTACCACTTATCAGAACTAGGCTTCTAAGTTATCATGTGAAAGGGATATCTATGTTATTTTGGAATATTTGATGGCTGTGGCTGCTAATTTCCATTATGTTTATTTTCACAGTCACAAATATATAACTTTATGTATCCTACGATTGATTGGATGCTGAAACACATGCACAGATATTCCTTGTAATACTTAAGCCCACCTTTTTCCATCTGTGGTTGTTTTATTACCTAGAGGTTTGCGTGATTTAAAAGTACCTTTCTTCTATTGTTCGCTCATATATCTGATTTTTGACTCTCCAATCTATCTATACATTTAATATAACATAGATGTAGAGGGTTTTGAATTGTAGAAAAGTGAAAAATATGTTTCCACCGAACTGGATTCGAACCTGTAACAATCATGACAACATGCTGTACCACTTATGCTATCCGCGCCCTTCCTTCACAGATCATTTTTGCATCCATAACTATCACTTAGGCTCTACCCCGTTCTTTATCAAAATACCCATCATTGAACATCACACCCTAATCACCCATATAGGGCTGAGCCTCGCACAGAAGAATGACCTCCCTTCGAAGATGACATAAAGTAAACCCAACATACATGGAGGGCAAGGGAATTGTGAAAAATATGTCTGCACCAAACTGAATACGAACCACGGTGCCTATGGTTATCATGGCCATATCCTCTATCACCTGAGCTGTCGGTGTCTGCCCTTCACCAGATCATTTTGGGATGGGTGCAAATAGATCAAGCGATAGGTCGTGTTGCCATGATAATAATTGGCACTAGTCAGAACCCAGTTATGTCCTAATATTTTTAGCTTTTCTACTATACATTTAATTAAGATTAAGACAACTAACTTCGTTCAACTTTCATATTTGTCTAGGCAATCCTCTTTCGATGTTCTGGTCCTCCATTGGTATTTAGTAACAGTTGTGGTTGTGAGTCGATACTTCCATGCTTACATTTATATCATCTCTTTAATCGCGCTCTTATAGAAAATCATTTCACTTCCCTCTCCTCGACAATTCCTCTACATTCTGTAATGATATTTAAAGAATAGAAGAAAAAGTCTGAGCCACATTACTCATAATAATCCTAGCGACTGGTCCTATCCTGTAACGTGAAGCATGGCCATTATTTTCAAAGTTGCCTTTTCCCGGACTTCCCCCTCACCATATCATCTGCAAAAAGCCTTAACCTTTAACTTAAACCCTACAAAAACAGAGTTTCTGACTAATCGACAAATTCTTTTTCTTCTTTGGCCCAATTCCTCCGAAAAACTCGTTTTACTCCCAACGCTTCATATCAGAGTAAGTCTTAAACATGAAGAAGTTGATAGGTCAGATATTATTGTTATGAAGAAATGCAGAAACTAGTGAGAAATTAATCAAACACAAAATCGAAATGCAAAGAGCAAAGAAAACATGCAGAGCTCTATGGAAAAATAGAAATTGCGCTCAAAATATTTAGTTTTACAATGTCTTGATCACAAATATTCCTGCTCTTGACTTGAATGTAAAAATAAAGCAGATAACCTGATAAGTGTGGACTCAATTTGATGTGTCAGGCAATTTTTATTTGAGACTCAGTCCTAAATTCTGATTCCAATATACAGATATTCCATCAATTCTGATAACAAGATGTAAATATCCCAAAGTCGATATCAGTACTTTGTTTTGGCCCCAAATGCAACTTTTGGAGCTCAATCTGTATGCGCAAAAAAAAGCTCCACAGAATCATTCACACATATAGCTCCAGCTACCGGGATCACACGGTAATTTCTTTCAATATTGAAATAGAAAAAACTTTCCCATCGTGTTTAAATTTGCTAACCTTTTCTTCCGTGTATCTCCGAATTGTTATTATAAATATTTTATTACCTTATTGGGTCATAAATATGAGCTTTTAATGGAACTCCTCATGCTCTTATTCAGGCATTATATACAATTATCTAATCATTCTATTAGATTCTATTCTTTCCAACTTATTATATCTCTTTATATATATATATATATATATATACATATATATATATATATATATGTATGTATATGAGCCGTGGCTTAATGGATAGTGCAACTGCACAGTAACCAAGAGTTCCGGGTTCGATTCCCCGAGCTTTCGAGGAGAATTTGGAACTTTGCAAAGAAAAAAAAAGCCATTGGTTGGCGTCAGGAAGGGCACCGTCCAAGAAACTCCTCACTGCCAAATTAGAGCCCCTTTGAAGGGCACCGTCTGAGCCCCAATTGCTAGGGAAAACTGACGTTAGAAAAAAATGTGTGTGTGTGTGTGAGAGAGAGAGAAAGAGAGAGAAAGAGAGAGAGAGAGAGAGAGAGAGAGAGAGAGAGAGAGAGTGCCCTGTGTGTATACATATAACATATTGTAAGCTAGCAGGATAACTGGCTGTAAATAAAGCAAGTTCAGTCACCGAAAAATGGCGTAAAGGAAGGACCCTAAGTCCATCTACTCTCGTGTGATGAACATGTAGGTATTTACTATCTGAGCAAGAAATTCGCTTGTTCTGCTTATAAAAATGTCTCTTCAAGTGGTAAATTCTCCTCTGCAGTGTGGCAGGAATGACTAATGTGGCAAAAACGACAGCTACGTCACAGCCTCGAGATCGTAATATTTCTGTTATAAAAACGGGGGCAGCTTCAGTTGAAATTTCGGCAGACTAAAAACATTGACCAAAACCCATTGACCCTTAACGAAAACATTGGCCTAAGTCAGTGGTGGAAACGAGTTGCAATAGTGAAGGAGAGCCATGGTATAATGCAACAATTTGGGAAGGAGTCCTTTAAATCTGCAGGTTAGTTGTTGTTTTTGACCATCCAAACATCAATGGCGATCATTAGAAATACTACCCACGGTTATGAAAACAATAGGATTTCAAAATGGATATACGTCACTAATGAGTTCAACAGAAAGGATGTATCCCCAGACTGCCATCGGTCGAATAAATATTGTGACGTAAACTGTCATTTCTGCCACGCTAGTCATTTCTGCCACGGCACAGTCCTCGAAAACAAAAATGTTGGAATTTTTTTCGAAATCACAAGTGTTGTCGATAAAATGGCTGACCAACTTCATAAGTCAAAAAATATCTATGTTTATTAAATCTAATATGGAAATTGGGTGAGGTATACTCAACGTACAAACTATGACGCTGACGAGATTCAGCAGCATAGACGACACATGACGATGTGCAGTTATTAGTTGAGATAGGGAATGACTTTTGTGAAATCGGTACAACGCAAATGGTATACGATTTTGAGCAATATTTCTGATTTTCTTTGAATCCAAACATGTGAACCTGTCAACTGGCATAACTTGTTTGACAGTTTTCAGCAGATTTTTTTTTACTGTAAACCTGTTGTTCAAAATGGTTAACAGAGGGCTTGGCATGCCCCAGTAGCCTGACAGATGAGTACAAATATACACATATACACATAAATGGAATTTATAGTATATATAGTATTATTTATATATATTTATATACATAGGTTGTATGGGGTGGTTCAGTGGTTGTTTTACCGGTGGCGTATCAGCAGCTGCATTGGTTCAGGTCAATGGCTCATCGCATGGGTTTTCCTCTCGAACACTCAACTTTTACTACTGGCTCCAAGTAACTGTTTATGCATACCGGAAGCCACAACCCTGTACACCGCTTCATCTGGGTGACTTCATCAGTGGGCTTTGGCTCATTAGATCCAAGCGTACAAAGACACGGAAAGGATATAGACGAAAAAAGGCAATGGCAAACCACTTCTGCATTTTGCCAAGAAAAGTCTCATGGTGACACAAAACACAACTACAGACGTTATGTTGCGGAACAGTGGGACTTCCAAACTCGAAAGCACCCATAATGCTACTTGGGAAGAGCAAAAGCAGATGATTAATATGGATTATGGGTATTATCTAGTTGGGAAAAACCTCCAGGGGATCCCAGATGCAGAGAAAATCATTGTCGAACATCATCGACCTAGCTTCAGCAATGTTCACAAATATCCAACTTGTAATGTTAGAACAATAGACCTGACAAAATTAGGGGTAATTAAAATGAACATAATTAATAAAAATAATGAAACATTAGGTCTAAGCAAAGCAATATCGGTCGGTAAAGGTCACTTTCAACGCGGTGATCACAAGATCGTGTTCGCTGGGATGAGCTGAGATGAGCAAAGGCAGAAAATTTCGGCTGCGAAATATAGATGAAGCATGAGAGGTACTAGTAAAGTAGTGCAGCGGAAACTATTTGATTTTTTGTAATGCTATGTTTGAGCAACCGAAGTTCAGACTCTACACGTGGACATCACCGGATGGTCGGTACCGAAACCAAATTGACTACCTTAAAATCAGAAAACGATGACGTAGCTTTGTTTATTCCACAAATACACCACCAAGTGCATGCTGCAGTTCAGATCATGAGCTCCAATATCCTAATATACCTCTTAAACAGCTAAAGACTTAAAAATTGACACAACCACTGCGATACTATTGGGACGAGGTGTTGCTACAATAGAGCGTTGAGGCGCCCAATCGATTTAGTAACTTGGAACTAGTTTAGATGACTACGAATGAATCATGGAGTAATATAAAACATATTTAAAGGTGCCTCCACGTAACATATCTAGAGAGCATCCAAACCCTCAAAGTCGAAATGACTTTCTTACAAAGCTATGGACATCGTGAACCAACGAGAGGGTGATGAAGGCTACTGGAAGTACTTCTTAAGATATTAAACGTATGAATGCTGACTTTCAAAGGCAAACCAGGAAAGACAAGAACGCATACTGTATCACAATTTGATGTAGCATTGAAAATGACAACGAATTTGGCAAAATAAAGGACTTTTCAAAAAGGTAAATAATGTCAGAGTTGAAATCAAGCACAAAAGGAGTTCGAAGGATTCACATGACAATTTACGAACGGAGAAAGGACAGGTTAGATCCAGATGAAAAGAGTATATTGAGCAATTATATATGAAAGATGAAAACATAGAAGGTACGTTAGAAGAAGTACAACATGAAAAGGATCCAGCTATATTAAAAACTGAAGTTAGATCGGCAAATAAAGACACCAGCGGGAAAAGGTCAAGGTTCTGATGAGATATTGACAGAGCTTATAAAAGGGTTAGGAGAAAAAGCTGCTTTTATCCATACAGACCTTTGCAACAAGATATGGGAAGGAAGCTCGTTGCCAAAGGCATGGAAAAAATCGATGTATTTACCATCACCAAAGAAAGGAGACGTAACAGAGTGTCCCTATAATAGGACCATTCCTCTGATATTTCAAAGTAGCAAGATCCTACTCAAAATAATATGACGCATAGAGCAAAACATAAAACGAGAACTGGGTTTAGAGATTGGGGCACAGGGGATCATCTTGCCGATTTGAGGTAGATAAGAAACAAGTTTAAAGAACTCTAGAAAAACCGTAACTTTATTTAATAGACCAGTAGAACCTTCGACTGTGTCCACCATGATCGTACTTGGCTCACGTTACAAGAGACGGGGAAATGCAAGCATATTATGGGCATATTATGGTTCTCCTTCGTGACTTGTACCAAGATCAAGAAGCTGTGGTACTCACTGAATATAGTGAAACCAAATCCTTCGGCAAAGGTAAATGAGTTAGGCAGGGGTGTATCTTGTCGCTAATGCTATTTAATCTTTATAAGTTACACAAGGCGATTCTCGAAGACTTTGAGGGAGTTGAAATCCCAGGAAGAAATATTACAAATCTTAGATACACTGATGATACAATACTGACGGCAGAAACAAAAGAAGGATTAAAAGAGATAATCAATCGTGTTAAGAAATCCAGTGAACATGCAGGGTTAAAACTGAATATCAAGAAAACAAAGGTAATAACTAATCAAGAGATCACTGAACTCAAACAAGACAATGGAGAAAGAATTGAAGTAGTAAACCAGTAAGACTTCCGTGGATCACGATTAGATAGGAAATTGAACTGGCAAAATGATACAAGCACGAGGCTTAGAATTGGACGAAAGATGGTGGTCAGTTTACATCGATTGTGGAAAGACCGTGATCTGACTCTAAATATGAAACAGATCTTGATGAGAACCCTTGTGTTCCCTATTGTCAGGTACAGCTGTCAGTAATAGACCCCACTTAAATAAGACCTAAAGGAAATTGATAGATTCCAGATGTGGTGCTGGAGGTGCAAGTTACGGATTCCGTGAACTGCCAGGCGAACCGATATATCTATATTGAAGAACGTTAAGCCAGATATGCAAGAACATGTCTGGTTTAACATCGATACTTCGACAGAAATTATCATATTTCGGCCATATTATGAGGGGGGAAGAGATATAATGGAGAAGGCGATGATGTTGGGGGTTTGCGAATGCAAAAGAAGAAGAGAAAGACCGTAAAGCAGATGCTTGGATGGAATCACGGCATCCACAGGGAAGGCTTTGAAGCAACTGAAAGAGCTCACCAGAAATTGAAACACCTGAAGAACCATCATTATGGCAGTGGCCAGAGATTGAACACGACTTGACAGAACATGGTAACAAGGAATAGTATATATATATATATATATATATATATATATACTGTATATACCATTCCATATATATGCATAATAAATAGAGTATAAATATATAGTATATATGATTATATCCTTTCATTTTAATGTGTTAACTTTAATGAGCAAATAAGTCTTACACAAGGGAAATTGGAATGTCAGAGAGCGCAAAACAACATCCTATAAAAGGAAAACAACCAGGTGTCATACACTAGATTTTAAATTAACAAAAAAATATACATATATATATATATATACATATAGACATACATATACAGATACATATACATATAGAAAAGTAGTTTCATGCTAGATGAATACTAATATTAAATCCCACTATTTACTAACGGTGATTAAAAAATATTTTTATTTATCAGCTTTTCTGTTTAATTTCTTTCCTTTTTTGCAGTGGAGGGTGCCTAGGGATGGAGCTATCAGTGACGTACTACTGTTTCCGATCACCTTAAGGTTTTCTCCAGTTCACGGAGGAAGAATAGTCTGTTTACTTAATAGCTGTATCTGGGAGGGCTATTTATAGAATATATTATCCTCTCATATCCTGAAGGCTCAAATTATGTGCCGTTTACTTTCACTTTATAGACCACAGTGTTTATCTATTTAAGATAACTAATGCTTTAAGTTGAAAAGCCCAGGATAGTTAAGGGAAACCCCTGTTAGTTTCTTTTAGATTTGTCAGGACACATCTGGGCCTTAAACACACTGGTCTGAATGCTTTCTTAAAGTCTAATTATTCTCATATTTTGACAAAAGCATTGCTGACTGATAAACTGACTGGAGGACCAGCTGATTGACATTGCTCTAATAGAGATTTGGGGGAGGTATTGTTATGGAAATAGGAGGACGAACCAAAAAAATATTGAGAGACTTAATCAGACTCGGCATGCAGTATAGCGAATTAATTATGACTAAATCACCTCAAAACGTAAAAGAAGAAAGTGAACACTAAACACTATTAACTGTTTATGTAGAATGATTATTAAAAGCATGAGAGCACGGAGGCATTGGATGGTAGGAGGCACGAGGGTTTACGTCATTTAGAGCCACCGAGGCACAGGAAGAAAGATATTCTGGAGACAGGTCAAGTAACTTGAGAACGAAGGTATAATCTATAGAGATAAATAGATATTTATCTTTTTGATAAACTCTTGGTGGATTATTCTCATTTATGACGGATTAATTTTTCCCCCGGGTAATTTTTAAAGCAATTCAAATGGTATGAAATGATTTTTTTGGGCCAATTATTTGGTGGGGAAAAGACAGAATAAAACTATTTTTGAAAAATAAAAATAAAACAGAAATTTTTTTCTCTTTTCTTTTTCATTTAAATTTTGATCTCATCATCTCCGCTACTTCATTTTTTGGTTTATCAACAATGGTAGAAAAAGTTTTAGAAAATGTCTGTTGATAAAATTTCGTACTGTAAAATTACTAAGCAAAATTTTGTCCCAAAATTCAATTGGCAGAAAAGTTTGGTAGCTGTCGCATTTTATTTCAACATTGCGCAGGTGCACTTCAAATATACTGGCCTTTTTGTCCTCCGCATAAAAGCTAAACTGTTAAAGAGCGTCACTCTCGCCCCTAATTCGTTTTCTTGCATTCTTTGATATGTTGGGAACGAGTTTTTTGTCTTTGGTGCTGGTATCAATCCACACCACGTTTTCTTGTTTTGAGTATATTATTTTGATGAACTTGTGGCTCCAATGTTCAAATGGTTTTTGAGGTTGATGTAAACAATAAGCTGATTGGTTTATATGTGGTCATGTGATCACTGAACCGGCTGAAGGAATCCAAACATCAACAGAAGCTTCAAGTTTTGTTTCGCATAATTAAAATGGAAACTGCATTTGGATGAGTCCACTAATTTCTTAAGAGAAATTATTTGTTTTTTCATAATGTCTCGTGAAGATAAAGAGTGGACTTTCGTGGACGACGATGATGATGGATATCTATTGGTAAGTAAGGTCTGAAATTGATTTAAAGTTCATCATTCAGAGTGAAATCGACTGAGCTCGATTTTCATTTCATGTTTTATGGTTTCTTTGGAATGGCTCAATAAGTAAACATTTCTTTTCCTTGATATTGAAAATCAGTGTTCGACCATTACACAAGCAAAAATAACCACAGCCTGAGTTTTTAGTGTTTTCAATAGGTGGCACACCACGTTTGTGGAAAATGCCAAACAAAGAAACATTGCTTATTCAGCATGTTTTTCAGGCTTCAGCTGGTCGTTGTGAAAAACAGAAAAGTAACAGACCAGAGCCATATATCTGCTATACTATTTTGATAAGTAATAGTGATAAAAACTTAACTTGATTTGTTAAATGAGGTTTTACTTTTTTCTAGTTTGTCACCGTTTCAACAACTTGGAGACCTATCGAGAGAGAGCGCGTCTATTGTGTTGATTAATTAATAGACGAAGGATTATAACACTACCCGACTGAATATTGTTGTTTGAAAATGAATTCTTCGAGGAGAAACTTACCTTAACAAAGACGAAATAAAATTGGTATTCCATGTGTGTTTGTTTTTGCAGGGTGATGGGGGAAAGATGCTTTTGGCTATCGTCAGAAAAAGAAGGGAAGCCTTAACCCACCCTCCCTCCTTAATAGTAACATCAAATAAACACGATTTTTTCAAATAATTTTACAGTTCTTTGAGCACCCCTAATTGAATCAATTCCCCCTGTAGCACTTCTAACACCAGCAAACCATTGCACTGCTGATGTAGCTGGTCCCTGCATCGTGATGCGTCAAGATGCAGTCTTGATAGATGTTGAAAGATATTGTCGATTCTTCTTGTTATACGATATGATGAGCATGGTTTATCCGCAAAGCTTTTGACAAGCAGTTCAAGAATTCATGCAAAAATGTAAAAATTAGAGGAACCGAAGAAAACTTTGAGGGACAGGGAAAGATGAAAGCATTCCTCCTTTTAACGTTAGTTTCTGTGAGGCAAAGTTTTTGTAGGCTGGATGTAAGATTTTTTTGTCTTTTGATACAAGTATTTTCCCATGCACTTTTACATATACAAACATAAGGATGTGGTCAATGGTCTAAGCTGTTCGATGATTAGAATAAAATATTTCATACTTATACTTATAAATGGTTCAAAAATATACTTCAAACTTATGAAGGTTTCTAAGGGTTTTTTTTATCAGTAATTGACAAAGAAGAAATTCGAAACCTTTAAGTACACTTCAATAAAATACATTTAATTTATACACTTTAATTTGTACACAAGTGCTAGGAGGGAGTTTGCCCGAAGTTGCTGCTTAATGATTTGACCATATTAATTTTTCAAAAGCAGTGAGAAGCAGAGGTGGTATAATGTTGTTTTGTGAAAAGTTAACAACTTCGTGACCAATATGGAAATCATTCTATTGATTAATTTCATTATCTTATTGTGATGACTTGCTAGTACAATAAAGCACTTAAGAATTAAGAATTTGTGATATTTTCACAGAGCACCACTTAACCTAAATGAACAGAATCAGATACTTGCCATAAGCATAATGCCAGTTGTAATCAGTTTGTTTCAGTTGTTAAAGAACCTGTGAATACACTGCCAACTGATGCTGTTGAATTAACCATGGTCTATTGCATGCTGATGTAGCTATGGGTCAATAAAAATACAGAGCAGAAAAGTTCCTAGCTTACATGGATGATCCAGTGCCCCCTCAACAACACTCAGTGTATGATAAAGAACTTGATGGGGTACAGAAATGCACTCATGGAAAAGGAAATATGGAAAATTGTGATGGGCAATAAGTAGTCCATCCCTTGCTACAGCAGCTACGCCAAGGTTTTATTTGATGCCTCTTTTGTTTGTGGCTTTTATTCTTGACTAAGTACCCTGTGCAAGTTAAGCATAAAGATGTTACAAGTGTTGACACCCACACTAAATTAAATTCCTATTTGTTCTTCTAGTAAATAGAGAGCATTAGTGGTATCAACATGACCCTACACAAAAATGTTTCTAATAATTAAATCACAGTTTTGAACAGTGGTTGAGCATATCTGGCATATAAATCTTTTGCAATATGAAATTTATACTCAGTGGTGTATTTGCAGAGCCTGCAAGATTGCTAACACTTAATATCTAATAATGTGGGTAGAAAGGAAGAAATGCATCCGTTGGCAAAAAACTCATCTCAATAAAGTCCTTCATAACCTTGCACACATGATTTATATGCTGAATATAGACAAGTGTGTAGACTCAAAAATTTTTTAATTGAAATGTTAGAATATCTTAAAAATGTTTAAAGTCTTAAATTCCCAAGGTGACTTTTTTCATTGTGTTATATCAAGTGTAGCACTATTACTATTTCCCTCTGCAGAAGAATCTAAAACTGTCCACAGTTGGTTAGAAGGACAAGGAAATGTTGTTGTCTTGTATATATATAGAAAAGGATTCCTGAAACACTTGGAACAGATCCTAAAGATCACAACCACACAACTTTGCCTTTGTATTGTTGGCCAGCATTGCTAAGAGATGCCAATAACAGTGTAATGAGACATGTCTGAGCACCCTTTATGTGTCAGTAAAAAACTGATACCTAGCTTTTTTTGAATGAGGACAAAGGCTTAAAGTGCAATGCAACTTCACCTTGATCTTTTTGGTTGACCTTAGTTGGCCAAAAACACCATCAACCTCCCAATCCATCAAAATTATTTAGTAACTTGAGTTTCATGCTTAGTGTACTTGTGTTTTACTGTTTTAGTTGGCCCAATGTTTACAATGGTTGCAAATGGACCATAAGTATTAGTGTAGGCTGCAGTCCATGGGCTAAAAACATGTTTAAAATATTTTTACCTGTGTCCAAATTGGCCCCTTACATTGTCCCTTTACAGGTGAACACAATCTGTATGTACCTGTAAAGCTTCAGAAAAATAAGGACCTCTTTGTGAAATGCTTTTGGTTACAGGCTTTTTTAATCACTGGTGTTGTTCCATGTTTGGGAACCAAAATCAGCAACTTTATATGCTGTAAAATATATTGGGAAACAAGCAAGCTTGTATGCTTTGAACTTCAGATTTGAAATTGTTGTGATTAGATTAGGGATGTTGGTAAATTTGTATGCTTTGATATTTGGCTTCAATATAAAAGTTGTTAGTTTTAAGAAAAATAACAGCTTAAAATGTTGTAGTATATAGGTTTTGTTGTTGAAGATGTTCACAATAGTTAGCCTTGACTGCAGTTTTGATCACCAAATAGCAACATACCTGGATGTAGAATTAATTAGTTATAGTTTAATAAGATGAATGAAAATATATTCAACATTTAAGGAAATGAACAATTTAGTGTTTCCTCTTTTCTAGATGCAAAGTAACACAGCACACTACTTAACAAAAAGAAGTGTTTTGTCAGATGGATGCAAAAGTACATATAGTGCAGAGAACAATGATTCTGCAGAATCATCAGAGAGTGATGTTGATTTTGAAGTTGTTAGCCAGAAGCACAATATAAATGGCAAAGCAAATGAAGAAGTAGAGTTCATTAAAATCAAAGAGGATCATTTTGCAAGTCTGCGACCACCATCACTAGATTCTCAAGATGATGGTTCTGACATTGAAGTTGTTAAAGATTCACCAAAATTCCAAGGGTTAAAACCAAGTGGTAAAACCCACACTGAGGAAACCTATGAAGTAGTGAGCCAAAGGCCAGAATCACTTGCTCCTAATAGTAATAGTGTTCCTTGTGTGCAAGAAGCAAGGGAAACAGAAGCTGAGAGTATTGAACCAATCACCTTCATTGGTGCTGAAAGTGGTTATTTAAGTGTAAATAAGCCACCATCTGTTGAAATGTGTGAATCAGATACAGGAACACTTACACAGTCATGGGTTGATACTACCCAAGATGACATGAGTATTAGTGATAAGGAAGACTCACTGTTTATTGCGGAATTGTTTGAAAGAGCATCATTGGCAAATGAACAGGATGAGACATTCAATGGATGTAATGAACAAATTATGCCACTTCAGTCACAAAATTCAAAAACCATGACATTTATTTTCATTGTTTGTGTGGGACTTATATTTGGATTGCTGCTTGGAAGAAGTGAGTATGCTTCAGTATTCTTTCCTGTCTTAAGAAGCCTTGATTAGTTTTATTTTATTATTTTCCTAGTCTTAGAGTATTGTGTTATTTTTTCATGATGCAAATTTATCTCAAGGGAGGTAAAGAGCTCTTTAGCCCTGCTAGATAACCATACTGTAGATTGCCTCAATAAAATCACTTGACAACAGTCAAATTCATACTTTATTATGGGTGACTCTGAATGGACCAGTCATTCCATCACTTGTAACTTGGGATTTAACTGCAATAGGTAAAACTATTGATGTACAGACTAAAGCTGGGATTTCTTCAGTACATAACATGAGACACTGTACCTATAGAGGAAAAGGAAAACAGATTTTACCTTCCAATAGGTAAAACAAAATTACAAGCTAAAAAACACAGTTGTTATTCTACCATACCTACATAACCAGAATGTTAATTTATTGTGATGCAGGAGCAAAATGTCATGCATTTTCTAGTTCCACAATTCCAAAGTAGTTGTGTAAGTCCAGTGGCAATTTACAAAGATAATAACATTGACAGACTCAGTTTTATTGCCTGAACTCAAGACAATGCCCTTTTCCTGAACAATTTGTTTAGCAGTTAATCAATTTTGGGATTTATGTTTTCATCAAAGTTGAAATAATTTGGGAATATAGATTTAACAACCTTGTGTTTAGACCTATGCAAAAACTATCACAAACAAACAACCACATGCACACACACACAACCACATCAGAAAACTCCATTTTTGCTATTTTGAATGGCAATGGTTTTTTACATGGGATTTGCTATTGGCCTTATCACTTGTGAGTTTATTGCCATATTTTCATTCATTTTAGCTCTATGAAATTAAGTAGCATTCTTACTAACCAAAATACAACCTTTTGAAGAATGTTCACTTTGTACAAAGTGAACATTATAATATGAAGCTGGCAAGCAAAAATGCTATAAGAAACCTGTTAGNCAGAATGTTAATTTATTGTGATGCAGGAGCAAAATGTCATGCATTTTCTAGTTCCACAATTCCAAAGTAGTTGTGTAAGTCCAGTGGCAATTTACAAAGATAATAACATTGACAGACTCAGTTTTATTGCCTGAACTCAAGACAATGCCCTTTTCCTGAACAATTTGTTTAGCAGTTAATCAATTTTGGGATTTATGTTTTCATCAAAGTTGAAATAAGTTGGGAATATAGATTTAACAACCTTGTGTTTAGACCTATGCAAAAACTATCACAAACAAACAACCACATGCACACACACACAACCACATCAGAAAACTCCATTTTTGCTATTTTGAATGGCAATGGTTTTTTACATGGGATTTGCTATTGGCCTTATCACTTGTGAGTTTATTGCCATATTTTCATTCATTTTAGCTCTATGAAATTAAGTAGCATTCTTACTAACCAAAATACAACCTTTTGAAGAATGTTCACTTTGTACAAAGTGAACATTATAATATAAAGCTGGCAAGCAAAAATGCTATAAGAAACCTGTTAGAAGGGGGATTTTTTTTGTTATAGTGCATTATTCTAACCATATTCTCTAAATTTCCAAAATGAGATGCCATAATGAAGGCTAATAATATAAATTACTGCACAAAATAGCTGGTCCTTGGAAAATATGGTCTTTATTACTCTGTCTGGTGTATTCTGAATACTTACCAGCTGGAAGATGATAAGAAGTTCTTATCAGCAACATTATGAAAACAAAGTAAGAACACCTAGACAGTGACATATTCTCTTAACATACACACTTACATAAGTTCTTATCCCAATAGCCCTTATGGGACTCTAGGACACTAACTAACATACAAGTCAGTTTGACAAACTAAAACTTTCTCCTAGTGCATACCCACAGAGATGTCTTTAATGACTTTCCCTTTTTTACTTCTTGCACTATCAGATTTCCCAGCACTGTCTTATTACAGTTGCCTCTTCTCATTTATTTCTCATCCACAAACATGAGCCTTGAGAAGGTTCAGTTTGATAGAAAGTTAAACCATTTTGCAATAATTACATAAGAAGTGAATTGGTTTAAATTATCTTGAGCTAGAATTAACACAGAATGCATTATTGGTGAAATCCTCTATTTTGGGGATGGGTATGTGTGTATGTGTGCTGAAAAGCCTTAATGCATTAACAAAGGGTTTTCTTGGAGGAACACCTGCTTTTCAAGGATGAACCACCTGTTGGCTGTTTTTATTGATATTGTAGGCAATATTTAGGCGATTATGGCATAAATATTTGCTTGGAGGATTGCAGTGGTTACAATACCAAATGGTCAACTTTATGAAATGGATGTTGGCAAATGAATCATTAACAGAGAAACTGAAAAAATAGGGACTGGGAGAAATGTATTCTTGTAGAAGACTATTGAATAAAACCACAGTAAACAATATCTTATGAATATATTATGAATAAATATATTTTGAAAAGAATAAATATGTTAAGAAGACTCATCAGCAAAGGCAAATGATGTATAGACATGGTACCTGTTGCATCTGATGAGGCAGCATTGATTAAGAATCATTTGTCTACCTTCAAATATCAAGGGTAGGAGACAGGCTGGAAGACCAGGACAAAAGTCATATCAGTGGATTAGTGGGAATAATTGACATCTGATATTCATATTTAGAGTTTCTGCAGAAGACAGAGCTATGACTTCCACAATTTCTTTCCTTCAAACAGACATGACACTAAGTCAGGAAAATAAAACAGTGTGTAATTTTTGAGGAGGATAGAAACAAAAGCAGATTTAAAACTAGAATTCAGATGTTATAGAAATCCTCACCAACGTGTTCTAGTCTTATTTACAAATGGCATTGGAATTGACCACGAAAAATGTGTAACACTTAGCCAACTCTAGGATTCATGATTTTTAAATATTTCTTGAATGGAAAATACCTCTAATTTTATTTTGTTCAGTTTGTTCATTTCTATAGTGAAAAAATATGCAATTTTTTTAAACTGCTTTTCTTATTTTTGTTACTGATTCATTAATCATTACCACAATGTCTACGAAAAAAGTAAGAATTTTGCGTTCTGAACGAAGTGCAGAAATTCTTGAAGTAAAAATTCCTTCTCCCTTAGTTCTGTGAGGTCCAAGGTATGTGTAAATCATTTGAGCTCTCTACTATTGACTGTGTTAATAATACTCTTTAACTTATCTATATTTCTTTTTTCCAATTCCAAAAAACTATTGAGGGTATTTACATTTCCAAGATACCTATAGGACTCATCTGGAACAGCCATCCGAATGTACACCTTCAGCCCTTTTTGCAATCGCAGAAGCATCTATATTTTTATCTTCCAATGGCAAGAGCGCCTTTATCCTATCTTGGAACCCACACGGATGTTTTTTTCATGTACTGCACATATAAACGTTTATACCACACGTACATGTAATAGACATTAGTTCGTTTTTCTGTTGATTAAAATATAAATACCTGAAAATCGCTCAAATACACGTTATTTTCATGGTTTGTAGCTAATGAACTTTTCTATACATCACACGCTTTTGTTAAAATAAAACAATTCGTTAAAATTGCACATATTTAAATTGTTCACAGTACCAAAATGTGATGCAAGGGTAATTAGACCTGTGTGCTTATGCGAAAAAATATGCATAATAAAATCAGACTCTGAGCAGCTTTTGAATAAACGCAACGAACTGATTAGTAAATGTCGCCACCGTAATAAATATATTATCGGTAATGTCAAATAGACCCCGTAAGCATAATACCTATCATGCTATGAACATTTTTACACACTCCCACGCGAGGGGAAGCGACATTGTTTGTCAGTGCGCGGTATGTAATTGACCATCGTGCATAGCCATTGTTTGCCTGAGTATGTATACTTTTATTCATTTCTTAATTTATACAATATAAATGAATANAATCAATTTTGGGATTTATGTTTTCATCAAAGTTGAAATAATTTGGGAATATAGATTTAACAACCTTGTGTTTAGACCTATGCAAAAACTATCACAAACACACAACCACATGCACACACACAACCACATCAGAAAGCTCCATTTTTGCTATTTTGAATGGCAATGGTTTTTTACATGGGATTTGCTATTGGCCTTATCACTTGTGAGTTTATTGCCATATTTTCATTCATTTTAGCTCTATGAAATTAAGTAGCATTCTTACTAACCAAAATACAACCTTTTGAAGAATGTTCACTTTGTACAAAGTGAACATTATAATATGAAGCTGGCAAGCAAAAATGCTATAAGAAACCTGTTAGAAGGGGGATTTTTTTGTTATAGTGCATTATTCTAACCATATTCTCTAAATTTCCAAAATGAGATGGCATAATGAAGGCTAATAATATAAATTTCTGCACAAAATAGCTGGTCCTTGGAAAATATAGTCTTTATTACTCTGTCTGGTGTGTTCTGAATACTTACCAGCTGGAAGATGATAAGAAGTTCTTATCAGCAACATTATGAAAACAAAGTAAGAACACCTAGACAGTGACATATTCTCTTAACATACACACTTACATAAGTTCTTATCCCAATAGCCCTTATGGGACTCTAGGGCACTAACTAACATACAAGTCAGTTTGACAAACTAAAACTTTCTCCTAGTGCATACCCACAGAAATGTCTATAATGACTTTCCCTTTTTTACTTCTTGCACTATCAGATTTCCCAGCACTGTCTTATTACAGTTGCCTCTTCTCATATATTTCTCATCAACAAACATGAGCCTTGAGAAGGTTCAGTTTGATAGAAAGTTAAACCATTTTGCAATAATTACATAAGAAGTGAATTGGTGTAAATTATCTTGAGCTAGAATTAACACAGAATGCATTATTGGTGAAATCCTCTATTTGGGGGATGGGTATGTGTATATGTGTGCTGAAAAGCCTTAATGCATTAACAAAGAGTTTTCTTGGAGGAACACCTGCTTTTCAAGGATGAACCATCTGTTGGCTGTTTTTATTGATATTGTAGGCAATATTTAGGCGATTATGGCATAAATATTTGCTTGGAGGATTGCAGTGGTTACAATACCAAATGGTCAACTTTATGAAATGGATGTTGTCAAATGAATCATTAACAGAGAAACTGAAAAAATAGGGACTGGGAGAAATGTATTCTTATAGAAGACTATTGAATAAAACCACAGTAAACAATATCTTATGAATATATTATGAATTAATATATTTTGAAAAGAATAAATATGTTAAGAAGACTCATCAGCAAAGGCAAATGATGCATAGACATGGTACCTGTTGCATCTGATGAGGCAGCATTGATTAAGAATCATTTGTCTACCTTCAAATATCAAGGGTAGGAGACAGGCTGGAAGACCAGGACAAAGTCATATCAGTGGATTAGTGGGAATAATTGACATCTCATATTCATATTTAGAGTTTCTGCAGAAGACAGAGCTATGACTTCCACAATTTCTTTCCTTCAAACAGACATGACACTATGTCAGGAACATAAAACAGTGTGTAATTTTTCAGGAGCATAGAAACAAAAGCAGATTTAAAACTAGAATTCAGATCTTATAGAAATCCTCACCAACGTGTTCTAGTCTTATTTACAAATGGCATTGGAATTGACCACGAAAAATGTGTAACACTTAGCCAACTCTAGGATTCATGATTTTTTTATCATTTCTTGAAAGGAAAATACCTCTAATTTTATTTTGTTCAGTTTGTTCATTTCTATAGTGAAAAAATATGCAATTTTTTAAAACTGCTTTTCTTATTTTTGTTACTGATTCATTAATCATTACCACAATGTCTACGAAAAAAGTAAGAATTTTGCGTTCTGGACGAAGTGCAGAAATTCTTGCAGTAAAAATTCCTTCTCTCTTTGTTCTGTGAGGTCCAAGGTATGTGTAAATCATTTGAGCTCTCTACTATTGACTGTGTTAATAATACTCTTTAACTTATCTATATTTCTTTTTTCCAATTCCAAAAAACTATTGAGGGTATTTACATTTCCAAGATACCTATAGGACTCATCTGGAACAGCCATCCGAATGTACACCTGCAGCCCTTTTTGCAATTGCAGAAGCATCTATATTTTTATCTTCCAATGGCAAGAGCGCCTTTATCCTATCTTGGAACCCACACGGATGTTTTTTTCATGTACTGCACATATAAACGTTTATACCACACGTACATATAATAGACATTAGTTCGTTTTTCTGTTGATTAAAATATAAATACCTGAAAATCGCTCAAATACACGTTATTTTCATGGTTTGTAGCTAATAAACTTTTCTATACATCACACGCTTTTGTTAAAATAAAACAATTCGTTAAAATTGCACATATTTAAATTGTTCACAGTACCAAAATGTGATGCAAGGGTAATTAGACCCTAGGGAAACCCGTGATGAAATGTATCTGTGGGCTTATAAACGCAATTTATGAAATCTTAAGGTCGCAATTCCAGTTTGGGAAGCCTACCCCAAAGACAGCTCTCTCGGTGGACAGCTATGCATTTGGCTGTTACCATGTCACCTGGAGTTTATCGCGAGATGCTGGCTACCTGCTGTATTCATGGTTAACCGGGAAGGATTCCTGGCTGCATTGACTTGATTAAATCTAAATGTGGACGTTTTTCTGCTAAAATAATCGATATCCATGTCAGTAGTAAAGTTTAGTTAAAATGAATTAAAATATTTCAGGTACTTTTGTGAATAAGTAATGTCACGAGTATATATATATATATATATATATTTATATTTGACACAGGAAATGACTAAAGAAAGTATGCCAACATTTACTTGAGTAAATCAAATTTTTATTTATTATTTCAAATTTTCGTCTGTCTACAACAGACTTTATCAAGAAACTATATACTATATATATATAAATATATATATATATATAAAGACATGTTTCACATTTCAGCAGCTCATCATTGCAGCTTTAAGCATGTTTGCATTTCATACATTGACTTTGTCAATTGCCAATAAAACCATAATGTGGCACAGTCCTAGGCATGCCCAAATGCCAGAAGTTAGAGAGTGACGGACCAAAGTGGTGAAGACACTACACGAGTAGTAAGCATCTTATAGTTGCAAGGACACCATCACCAACAAGTTTTTAACAGCACTACTGAAATTGAATGGACGAACATCTTGTACGGAAACAACTACACAGCTTTTTCTGTTTTTCATGATCTCGTTGCCATAAAGGAATTTTTGCATTCAGCTACAGAATTTCTTTGTCAGCGAGTGTATTTGGGTATGAAAATGCATCTGCAAAAGTTGAATGTGTAAACATTGTAAATGTATAAACCTGATTCCAGATTCCAGTATGTTGTAAATATGAAGTCGCTTATCGTATTTTAAAAGGCTGAATTTCTTGTTGGTGGCATCATGTTGGAATCAAATCGCCAGTTGCTGTAATATTTGTATAACCGTCTCATGGCATGTAAAACTCAGTGGGGCTTCATACATTGATTTTCTAGATTATCGTAACTAAGTCGATAGAAGAAAAATGAAAACATCATTTCTGAAATTTGGTGTTTTGATGTAATTTTATCACTGTGGCTTGAGAGAATGTAGGTATGATTACACAAGTAGAAAATGTACCTGCTGTTTTCTTTGGATCGGAACGTACCATCAGAAAAATTAAACAAGTCAACACTTCTAGAATCCTGTCACTCAATTCAAACATAACATCCTGTCGATAGGTGTATCTGTATATGTATCTCTGCTGCCTCTCGATCAGTGTATCTACTATCTACCTGTCTCTTTGTCTTTCTACCTATTTATCTCTCCTATCTATCTATCTGTCTGTCTATCTATCTATATATATATATTTATCCATCTATCTAGCTAGCTAGCTTGCTATCTGTCTCTCTCTGTGCCTATGTCTCTGATCATCTTTCTATCTATCTATCTATCTATCTATCTATCTATCTATCTATCTATCTGTGTATCTACCTGTTTGTATGTCTATCTGTGTGCCTGTCATTCTATCTTTCAATCAATCTACTATTTTATCTGTCTCTGCTTCAGTTGCTTTCTCATTCGTTAGGAAGTTTTTTTACGTATTTTTCAACCTCTAAATTTTGTGACCTTTGATCCGGTTCTGAAATGCAACTGATCATTATAAAGATTTCTCAGACCAAGTTTCACAATTCAAATCTTACAGTGGCAATATAATAAGTGCCTTTTAAACATGTTAAACTGGCATTGCAAATGCTACTTTTTACTGTCATTAGTATTTGTTTTCATGTTAGTAAAGTTTAGTTTTTTCCTGTATTGTTAAGTGATTTGTAATTTTTTTTTGTTGTAATAAATTTGACAGCTTTCCTAAGTTTAATTTGTTTTATGGAAATCGAAAATATATCTTTGATTTGGTTATTCTATTGTCAGGTTTTGTTGGTTGTCGAAGGTTCGAAGGTGAATTCACCTTTACATTAGAAGATGTGTATTTCATTTAGCCTTACTTGAACAAAAATTAATATGTCCTGAACCAGGAATGCACTGCTACTTGGAAAAAACCCTACCATACGTCCCTGTGATCTTGTTCAAATTAAGATTAACATTTTTAGTAATTTGAATCAGTTAAATTGTATATTTGCCATTGCTTTTCCTCAAAAAGGTCATACAGGTATATTTACTTACATTCTTATCAAATACCTTTGATATGGAGGCCTAATGGGTGAGCTACACAGTGGGCTGCAACTTCAGTGAGCCAGGGGTGCTCGGGCTGCAATAAAATCCAGACTGCTTAGCATTTCACCCTGTATGGGAATATACAGATAAGAATACCGTCATCGTTTGCCGTGAAACATATATAAATATGAATGTTTTTACGGAGCTTTGGAAAATTGCACAACATTAGAACTTCTCGAACTAACGTTAGGTTGATCTGGGATTAGTCAATCGTCGGACACCTAGCGATCACTTTTGATTAACGTAACCTATATTTATGCTAAAGAAAATCCTGTGGTAATGTGTTATTTCATAAATATATTGTTAATATATTTTATTTTTACGCTACTACTTTTCTCGTTGCATTATAGGCCTTGCGCCATGTAGCCACGATGATCCAAAAGTTCCATTTGATGACAAACCTGAAAAAACTAAACACGCTTCTTCTTCTTCTGCTGGCCCAGTGACAAAAGCTAAATTTGAAGATATTTCTAAAGAGTTATCTTTTTCCAAGCACCCTGGACTTTGGCGAGCAGGCGTTCAGACAATGCGGTGTGGAAACATTTTCACAGCATATCTTCAGTTGCAAAAATCGAATTCTGAATTAAAGACAGAGCTTCAAGCGTTAAAAAATGAATATAGGCTATTCAGATTAATCAAAATTTTGAAACGTAGTGGTAAGAGATCTAAAGAACACGAGGACAGAGGAATAAAGGCTAATACGAAGTCGACTCCAAATGGGCCAGTACCTCCAAAACTCCTTTCAAAGCCTCTTTTGCACCTGCTTACTGTACCTATCAAAAATGGAACGGAAGATCAAACCTTGAATGGAACAGCGAAACAGGAAGATGTGTGGAAGCTTCGACGCGAGGCGCACCGTTATAAACAGAATGCCGATCTTTGGCGACATCGCTATTTGAATATGAAAATGGAGAAGGCCAATCATTGCACCATGAATTTTGGACAGAAGACGCACTCGGTGACCTTAAAAAGCTGTATGCAAAAGCTGAGTCAGTATTTGAATTTCACAGACATGTTTCGTCCACGTTTCGAGGGTGGTGTACATCAAAATGCTGATTTGTACCTAAAACGGCTACAAAAAAGCGTGTCTTGTGGGTTAAATAATGTCAGTAAACATTTTGGCAATATCTGGCAAACTCTGAAAGACAAGTGGTGCACCTCAAATATGTACCCTGGTACAAAAAGTGGGCAGCAAAAAAAGCCTGCTGGTTCACAGCATGCTAGACCTTCAAAAACTCCTGTGGAAAATAAACCAGTACCTCCCAGCAGCAAATGGGCGCAGTTTCGCAGGATTTTGCGAATGAGCAATGTTATTGGTACTTTGCGCGGGTCTTTAGAAAGGAAGATACGTCATTTTGACTGGAGAGGTGAAGAACCGAAGACGACTTCCAAAGTTAAGGAAAGAGAGGAAGGAGGATGTTGTTTAAAGAAAGGGGCATTGTCTGACTGTCTAAAGCAGTTTAAAAAAAGGTGGACGTCAGAGGAGAGAAGACCGAATTCATTCCCAAAATCTATCAAAGAGGAGAAAGAAGCAGACATGACTGAATTATCAGATAGAGGAAATACCGTGAATAATGGCGAGGCAGCTCTTTCTATCCCTGACAATTTCGAAATCTCATACCCTCTTCCTACTTACCTCGAGCCTCAAGCGACCCCTAAGAAAAACGATATTAATAAAGAGGAGAATATTGATTTTACGAATTCAGATATGTTGTTAAAGCCGTGCCCGCAAATGCAAGAGGGTAAAGTTGGTCACCAGACTAAGCCAATTTCATCTAATAAGAGTAATGAAATCCCAGAGGTTGCTTCTTTGAATGAGGATTCTGAAAATGTCTTAGTTAACGCTGAAGCTAAAAACTTTGTGAAAAAACTTCAGAAAGAAATTGAAAAAGAAGTTAACAGTAAATTTGAGTACTTAAAACAAGAGTTTGCAAAGCAGCACGGCAGAGGTCCATCTAGCAAAGATCACCGGGTCGAAGTCAATGAAGTGGCAGGATATGGGTTGTCTTTGTTCAGACTTAAAATTGAAAATATCGAAAATTTAATAAGAAGATTTTCAAACAGAAATAGACAAAAAAGACACAAATTTCAGGAACAAATCAGAACACTGAAAGAAGAAACAGAAAGAGAAAAGAAAAAGCTTGAAAATGATCGTATCCGATTTAATTCTTGGGCTTTGCAAGAACGACTAACGATAGCTCAGGAGATAATTAAAAATTCACGGTTATTTCAAGCTAATTTGAAAACTTTTATTGTGTGGAAGAAGTCATTGAAAAAGAAATTTAAAAGGCGACAGAAAGAAATAAAAGGATGGCTAAAGAATAAACTAAAGAAGCTTTTGGCGGAAGTGGAAACAATGAAAAGAGAAGCCAAACATGATTTAGATAAAAAAGATTATAAGTGGAGAAAAGAGCAAAAAAGAAAATTTAAAAAAATATTGAAAAACGAAAAAGAAAAAATAAGACGCGTGCATAAATATTACAAATTTTCGTTAAAAAAAGCAATGAAAAGACTCGCTAAAGAGAAAAGAATCTACGATCACGCTAAAAAGAAAGCAGAAAAGTTATTGAAGACTTACGAATCGCTTTTAAATGAATTGAAAAAACAACAAAAAGTTAAGTTTGACATCAAAAAGACAGAAAAAGAAATAAATACGGATCTTTCTGAAATATTTCCATCGGTTTTTTGCCTGGGACAGGATGCTTGCTCTTCAGCTGAGATGGTCACTCCCTCATTTAGTGAAACACCAGTAGTTTATTGTCCAAATAAGGACTCGTGTTCAGACGACGTTAGTGGAGACAGTGGTGAAATTTTAGCGAAAGATAACAGGAAAGGACATGGGAATAAAAATGTGATTAATGGAGAAGACCGGCGACCAAAGCGATCATTTAGAAATATATCACAGAAGCAGAGATTTTCACCACTTTCTAAAGAAGCTTTGATTAAAATTCGAACCAATGGGGGATTTCAAGAAAAGGTGTATGCAGAAAGGTCCAAAGTACAAGCTAAATTTGACAATAAAGCGAAAGAGGAAAGAAGAAAAAACTGGATAAAGAAAAAAGATGTCGGAGATGGCCATCTGACAGTGGGACAACTGTTTAGAATGGGGCAGAGTGATTTTTATAAAGGAAAATCTTCAAATAATGATTTACAGATGATTTCTTGGAAAGGCCCACTGCAGTACTACCCGAAAAGCATTCTTTTACATCGTGCTAATATGTGGTCTTTAAGCACTAAAGATAATAGGGAAACCTCGCCAAAAATGTCTGTTGGTCAGTCGCAAGTACAATCGCCACCACCTGTCTTGTATAAAAATGGTTTGCCGCGGCAGCCTACTGTAGCAAATAATAGCAAAGAGGCAGAGTCATTAGTAGAAGAGAAAAAGAGCAAAAAGGATGTTGTTAATCAAGCTGAAACTATGCCTAAATATGCGTTACCTCTTAGTTGGTATTTGCATTATTCAAAGGGAAGAGAGAAACTCCGTTTACTACAATTTGGACATATTGCTTATGATGATGATTGGTACTTCAGAATGGCTCAGTCGAGGAAAAATGCGAGGCATCTTGGGGATTTAACTGGAGACAATTGGTATCTATCAATGATGAGGGAGAGAGCAAACGCCCGTGATAAACTCCTAAATAATGACTGGTATTTCAACTTGATGCAACATAGACTGGTGAAGCGACAAGAAAATAAAGATCACGATAGCTGTTATTTGAAACCAAATGATAAACGGAGAAAAGAAAAGCGTAATTGTTTCTAGTGTTAACCATTTGTTGTTTTTTTTGTTGTAATTTTTTTTAACGTCAGAATTCAAAATTTTTGTTTGCTCTTCGTGTATTCATTTAGCAGGATTCGTACTTTGGAACGAGACAGGGTTCTTTAAGCTGTTCTTTCTCTTACATGTTCATTTATTTGCCCTGTCTTCGAATTAAACATACATTTTCAATCTTTGTACATATGTTTGTAGACTTCATTTTTCTTGTTGCTTTGGGTAGGTTATTAATTTGCATGAATTTTTAGTTATTGTATAATTATTTAAGATGGACGTTTAATTACATTGTTGGTGAAAAGAATTGTCAAGTAAATTAAGCTTTTTTGATACCGCATTTCTTCTTTTTCAATACTTTAAACGTTGCCTCTGTTTACGTGCATTTTGTCGGGCTATTTTCAATGATGAATTTTGTTACAGTGCATGCTATATCTTTTGGAAACCCGAGTTTAATGTTTGAATTCTGGAATAATGACATTTATTTGCCTTGGCTTGAAGCCTGGTATTTATGCCTCGTCAGTACAAGACCTAATCCCCCGTCCCCCCGGTATTGACAAAGCAGCATCTGTCACCAAGCACTGAATTACTGAATGTTAGGCTGGTATACTGTAAAACGGACACTTATTATTGAAGGGTATACTTGTGTTTAAGTACTGTTATACTAGTTTTTTGATGGAATACTTAAATTTCATGCCTTGATATTGTTGCACAACAAAATCTGAACTTTTCTAGGTTTGTACCATTACAAACCATTACCAGTTTTAAAACCATTGGAGTTATCTCGGTGACTTTACCATTGGGAAAGATCTTTTATGAAATCTTCAGTGTTTTCTTAGAAGTGTAAACAACACTTTTTACTTCCCGTTTATGACTTGGGATTTTTCTTCCTGTATCGGTACAGATCATAGTTGTAGAAGTATTTGTTCAGGTTTGTACTCAGGATATCATAATGAAATTGTAAAAGGAATGTATTGATATTTGACGGACTAGCTCTGCTGAACTGTTATATGTATATAGTCAGGTTTTATCCTTAGTTGGTTGTATACATAGATGGATTGTAAAAAAGTGAAAANAAACCATTGGAGTTATCTCGGTGACTTTACCATTGGGAAAGATCTTTTATGAAATCTTCAGTGTTTTCTTACAAACCATTACCAGTTTTAAAACCATTGGAGTTATCTCGGTGACTTTACCATTGGGAAAGATCTTTTATGAAATCTTCAGTGTTTTCTTACAAACCATTACCAGTTTTAAAACCATTGGAGTTATCTCGGTGATTTACCATTGGGAAAGATCTTTTATGAAATCTTCAGTGTTTTCTTAGAAGTGTAAACAACACTTTTTACTTCCCGTTTATGACTTGGGATTTTTCTTCCTGTATCGGTACAGATCATAGTTGTAGAAGTATTTGTTCAGGTTTGTACTCAGGATATCATAATGAAATTGTAAAAGGAATGTATTGATATTTGACGGACTAGCTCTGCTGAACTGTTATATGTATATAGTCAGGTTTTATCCTTAGTTGGTTGTATACATAGATGGATTGTAAAAAAGTGAAAAATATGTTTACAGCGAACTGAATTCCAACCAGTACGTGTGGCTACCATTGCGAGATGCCCTATAGCCTGAGCCATCGGCGCCCATGCTTCACCAGATCGTTTTTGCTATCGTACCTTTCACTTAAGTAGATGGATTGAACTTTGTTAATGGTGTCACGTACATGTTGCCAATGGTACCATATATTACTACTGTAAGACGTAACCATGAGCAAACATACAGATACTGGAAGGACTCTTTTTAGCCCAGCGCTGTCTAGAATGCCCACTCGTCTTAAACCCAGTTTTGCATTTCTGAAAGACTTACAGTCATCGGCAGTTATCGTTTTCAGAAAACAAATTTTGCAAACGATTTTTCAGATGGATTTCGCTGACATTGTTAAAAATGACATATAGAAAAGAAACTTTTGATTCTGTTGACCAGGCTACCACACAGGCCTACTATGTCACTGATGTGTAGAGAATAAATCGTTATAGGAGGGTTTATTTTATATGCGTTTATTTCTCTTCAATTGGAATAAATTATTACTTTTAAGTTTTCCTAACTTTGCCNTGAAAAATATGTTTACAGCGAACTGAATTCCAACCAGTACGTGTGGCTACCATTGCGAGATGCCCTATAGCCTGAGCCATCGGCGCCCATGCTTCACCAGATCGTTTTTGCTATCGTACCTTTCACTTAAGTAGATGGATTGAACTTTGTTAATGGTGTCACGTACATGTTGCCAATGGTACCATATATTACTACTGTAAGACGTAACCATGAGCAAACATACAGATACTGGAAGGACTCTTTTTAGCCCAGCGCTGTCTAGAATGCCCACTCGTCTTAAACCCAGTTTTGCATTTCTGAAAGACTTACAGTCATCGGCAGTTATCGTTTTCAGAAAACAATTTTGCAAACGATTTTTCAGATGGATTTCGCTGACATTGTTAAAAATGACATATAGAAAAGAAACTTTTGATTCTGTTGACCAGGCTACCACACAGGCCGAATATGTCACTGATGTGTAGAAAATAAATCGTTATTGGAGGGTTTTTTTTATATGCGTTTATTTCTCATCAACTGGAAAACAATATTACTTTTAAGTTTTGCTAACCTTGCCTTCCTTATAATTGTTGCCACTGGTGGTAATCGCTTTTCTCCACAGTTCGTATATTTAAGACAATTGTTCTGTTTTCAAATTTGTTGTATCTTTGGCCTACTGTTGTTGCATTTCCACTTCCAAACTATCAAATGCCTGTATTGCATATTGTAGAAGCAACATACTAAACCATTCTAGCATTGTCATCTTTTCTTGCGTTGCACTGCCCTCATTATTTTTTTCATTGTGTTTGAAAAAGAATATTCGTCATTTTTCCCCTTCGTACTCAATGTTAAGGCTATGCTGATTTTTTCCCCGAGTTTACGTTAACCATTCAAGTACGCATTTGTGTACTGGTAAAGAAAAGCTGCATAAAGTTTTTGGAAGGTTGAACGTGCCAAGTGTCATGATAGAGTTATTTGTATCATTTGATTTCCATTGTACACTTACAGTATTCATGTTACTTACCGAAATTATAAGACCGTAAAGTTCTTATCTATGTGTTGTGATACATTTATGGATCTTCTATGTAGTTTATGTGAGCTGTATTCTGGGAACCATGGTATATTTTGCCCTTTGTTTAGAACCATAGGAATACTTTCAGAAATTAATACGTACTACCCGATTTTTTATTAGAATTTGATTAGAATCACATTTGTACATTCAGATAGTGTGGAGTGCACGATTCGGTTTATCAGTTAGACGTAAAAGGTTTGAAATGTTGTTATCGACCATTACGCCCAGTATGAACTAACGTGTATTGTAAGATCTTGACTTCTTGTTTAGACACAAGTGCCCCAAGGTGAGGGCTTTACATTTTGCAACGAACGTTTGAGTACGTTGATTACTAAGGCTTATCGTTGTTAACCTTGTGGTTTATTGCATTTTTATCACCGTTTTTTATATTATTTGAATGCCTTGTTACTCACAATATTTCTATTTCACAATGTTAGCTTGGAGAAATAGAAGAAAAAATTGGAAATAAATGTTTTGTCTCGATGTATTGACCCATTCTGTTACTTTGCGCAATCGCTACACTTACGCATTGGCAATACGTGACAAAGTGTAAAATACACTAAGCATATTACAATGGAAAAAGACTAACTGCAGTCAATACAATACTGCTGCCATTTTACAGCTCCCCATACTAGGTTTACGTTTTTTCGTTGTTGGTTTCAAGGAACGTTGGTTCATATCTCTTTGCCTCGTCTTGGTAATGCCTCGTTTTGGCGATGTGCACATTGATAAATTGTTTTGCGTGGAAAGGGTAGTCAAAAAGATGGATATATTTTCGTTATATATGTATAAATTGAGAACGTGTCAAGGATCGGCTAAGAACAGGTAGGTGGTGGGAGTTATTTCGTAGATAATGGTTGGCAGTCATTGGTTTCGTATGAAGGGAAGTGACAAAATATTTAAATTGACGCGCAAGAAAAAAATGCAGGAGGTTTTATTTTATGCTTAATGTATTTGAAATCGCTATGAATTTTTATTTGACAAACTTTCATATGAATATTTGAAAGTTTGCGAAATAGAAGAAAATAAAATAAGTTGAGAAATAATGTCTCTTTTAACTGTAGGATAGTGATTTTGTTTCTTTTTATATATTTGGAATTGAAGATTGCTTTTACCCAAAATTACACATGTAGCAAATTGTTATGAGGTGTGTAGCAGTCGATTCCCTCCCATTGATTTGTCCAAAAAAATGACAGCTGTTTTGTTTCGTGAAGGGAAAACGGTTGGAACTCTTCGTGTAAATCATAGTTTCCATTTGAGAAGAAATTAAAGATATCCTTACTTGATTTTCTTTCAAATACTTGACATCAAATTTTTTTAAGTGTAGATAAAATAAAGGATTATTTGTACGATATCTGGTATTTCTCATGCAGCTCATTTTCATAACCGTAACGAGCCAAAATTTCTGCTGCAGATGGAAATCAATGCGAGAGAATACACTGCCCAAACACTACCATTGGTTTAAAACAGGTATTTCGCAAAAATACTTCTTATTTATGGGGTCTCAATATTCCAGATTAAAACCAATAAAAAAGGTCGAATGTATTTTCTAAAGTATCACATGGAAGAATAAGGAAGATCCATGGTGTGTGTTAAAACATGTTGCTAATAACTCAATATATGGAGCAAGTAACCTTGGGCGTTCGACACACTAGTTTGAACCGAATTCCTTGTACTTTATAGTACCAATTTCTTTTCTTTTTTTCTTTCAACTCTAGTGAGAAAACTGCACTGCGGCAGACTAAGAAGTAGTAAACAATCTGTTCTTCCGTCCAACCACATATTATTCTTGCGGCCCTTTAAGTGTATCAACCAATCTGGCGTAAATTGATGGGAGCACCATGACGAGGTCAGGCAATCCACCTAGAGTATAATGATACACAGCCAAGTCTAGTTTCTTTGCTCCTTCAATTAAGAACCGTGCTCTTTGACCTTTCAAACTTGCACAAACTTAATGTAATCAGGTATCAATCTTGCCCTCTTCTTCACTCACGTGAGCTGCGTTCACAGGCCCTTTCTCTTTAATTCACTTACCGAACTTGGATTTATCGTCATCGATTTTTCTTGAGTTTTCGAAAATGCAAATTTCAGGACTAAGTCAAGTTTAGAAGGTTAAGAGTCGATAAATATGACCTGAATCTTGGTCTCTCTTTGATCCTCCTATGATTTTACGCTAGATGGGTTAATATGCTGAATGAGCCGCAACGATATCAATTGACAACGATAAAGATGATATCATTGAAATATACAGTTTATAAGAATCACTAATTTCATCATTTGTACATCTGTCCTACTCAACTACAACTAAAAAGAATAACTACAGTCGAGCAGCACCCTAAGTCTTACCTTTTTAGTCTGTAAAACCAACTGAACGTACCTTGCATTTTTCGACTAGTATAGTATTAACCTGAAAAAAACCGAAGATTGACTAGAAGAATAAAATCTCAATTAAGAGAGTTTTTTTATGTGAATTCTATTTCTTGTATTGTTTGGTTCCTTTTCCAACACCAAAATATATGAAAAAACATTATTTTACGATATGATTAATTGGCTTTTTCAGCCAATGGTATTGGCTTTAGATCAGAAATGGACAAACAGTTAAAGTCAAAAGCTGCATTTTGTTAGGTAAAACAATTGTTTGATCAGTTAGATTTTATCCACATTCCTATCCCACATTAACTTACACAAGTTTTAAAGTTTTTATTTTGAAAAGTCGATTCCTAATTGGACAACATCTATATTTATAAAAGAAGATTAATAGTTCATGTTTATTCATAAGAGTATTACTTTATAGGTACAAAGTCAACGACATTGGTACAACTGACTACAATCCTTGACTAGTATGTCAGACCAGTTTGGTTGTACTGGCCTGTAACACTGAGAAAGGATTTGAATCTGAAAGCTTCAATCCGGTTTCAACTACTCCTAGCATAAAACAATTTTAGTATTCCTGAATTTTTAATTGTGTTCTGATACTTACAATGTTAAATGCCACAATTTTAAACTCAGCATCCACATTCTCTTATGCAGTTTGAAGTCTGTGATTTACTTACCTTGACTGGATTTGAGCCACTCTGCAAATGACAAGATTCACAACATACCTGAGGTCCAAAGAGGACTTACAAAGGCTTTTGTGATGTACGATATTATGGGATGAGAGTACAGTATATTAGAAGGCTTTTTTGATTTTATGATTCAATAATTTCACAAGATACGATTGTTTACGTGTGAGTAAGAGTCTGATCAGCAATAATCCTTGCAAATTTATCTAACCATAACGCAAAGCTAATTAACCTGTCATTAAACGTTTATACATATTTTGCCTCCTTTATAATATTAAGTTCTCTACAATTTCTGAGATGAATAAATAACAATCCTGTCTCCTAAAGATTGTTATTCTTATTCAATTCCAAAAAAAACCCCATTACTGACCCCTAACTGTTTCCTCTGAAGGCTTGCAAAAATTGCTTTAAAACGACTGTTATTTTGTCAAAGCTGTATGGCTTCTACTTTTGATTTGATTTCTAGACACAAACCTTGACAACATAAAGTATACTATGTTATATGAATTTAGCTTCAGAAAATGATTTGTTTTGCTTTGAAATTTTGTTGGCCACTGGGAAACTACCTTTTGTTTCATTTCTTTGTATTGCTAAACTTTCACAAGGACGATTTGTTTCAACCTTGTCGCCAAGTCGATCCTTTCCTTTTTCAGCTGCTGTTATAACACATTTTCTTTAAAGGTTCTGTCTTTTCTTTAAAAGTGTCGTTTAGTGTTTTGTCTCTTAAACACAGCAATGGCGTCCTGGCAAATCACACACACACAGCTTAAGCTGCAACCTTGATAAAAATATATTATAAAGTCCATTCCTTGTTAAAACCATGACATTCTTTAATTTTTTGTTAGTTACCTGGCTTTGAGCAGTTCAGTTTAAACATGAGTATGTTTCCAATCTTAATTCTTTGTCGATATTTGATTCATTGACAGGAACAACTACTCGGTGATCCAGCATGCCGTTTACAACTTTTATAACCCAAATCGAATTTCGAATATTTAACAAGGGATTTCAGAAAACTGTCATATGTCATATGAAATATTTGGTATAAAAATAAATCCCATTGCCTGAAAAATACTTTGAAATATATTGTTTAGCCAACAACATGGGCCGAAGAAGTTGTGCTTTTTAGGTCAAAACACTGAGGTCATGGAGCGAGAACGACCACGACCCTTGCGCAGTGGTAAAGATAGACCAAACTGCGTTTAAGTTAGCGTAGCTGCATTGGTTGCTGCAGAGGATTAGGACCTAAATTCAGTTGACTTTGAAAGTCCTGTGTTAAAACGAGGCCGGATAAAATCACCTTGCTCCTAACTTTTCCCAACCCTGAATTAAACTCTGAAGAATAACAAAATATTATTAAAATATCCAGGGGACAAGGCAGCAAGAATAATTACTGAATACAGTAGTTATTAAATACTATAAAGTACTACAGCGTACTAATCATTTTATACATTTATTAGATGGCGTATTTGATATGTTGATGACTCATATCCCCAGTTCAAACGGTTCACAGTTCATACTGTCTCATCATACCACTCGTACCTGCAAAATTATCTGTATAGTAAAAGCTGGTGGAAGGTCTTATCATTAATTTGCTTTGAAGTTCATTCTATTGATCTTTCTGTTTATCTTATTATTATTGATCTGTATTGAAAACTTTTGTTGTTAATTCTGTATTAAGTATTAAGCCTAACTGAAATTCCAATACTTTTGCTTGCTTTATTATTATTATTTCTATCTTTATAGAGGATGATAAAATTCAGTTGTTTACAATAAAAGTATAATAAACACTGCTGTCAACACGTGTCCTCTTATGAGAGAGAAAAAGTATATAAAATTAAAAATCAAATAGCTTGAAAAAAAAATTAGCTGACTGAAAATAAAATTAAAATGAAGAGAAAAAAGCTATTAAAAATAATTTATTTCTACATATATACAAGTCTTAAAGTTTCATTAAAATATCTCGCTCCCAGGTAATAAAATGATCTGTTCACAATTTCTAATTTGCATTTTGGCTGTTNAAGTATTAAGCCTAACTTAAATTCCAATACTTTTGCTTGCTTTATTATTATTATTTCTATCTTTATAGAGGATGATAAAATTCAGTTGTTTACAATAAAAGTATAATAAACACTGCTGTCAACACGTGTCCTCTTATGAGAGAGAAAAAGTATATAAAATTAAAAATCAAATAGCTTGAAAAAAAAATTAGCTGACTGAAAATAAAATTAAAATGAAGAGAAAAAAGCTATTAAAAATAATTTATTTCTACATATATACAAGTCTTAAAGTTTCATTAAAATATCTCGCTCCCAGGTAATAAAATGATCTGTTCACAATTTCTAATTTGCATTTTGGCTGTTTTATTTTTTTCAATTTGTTCTTGTATTCATGCTGTGATTTTGGACTTCGAAATAGTTTTGGAAATTGCAACAAACTTTGCCATTTAAACAATTTCGAACCAACTTTACTGTGCGAGCTTTCACCGTTTTCTGAATGGATGACACACTTTTTCCGATAATCCGTTTAGCTCTCTTTTCAATTGACAGTATTTTCTGTGACTGTGTACCTGTAAGATGCAATTTAACAGATAGCATGTACGTTAATATCGGCAAACGTGTTGACATAAATATTTTCATAGCTGCTTCTTGATTCAGATAATGACGTAGTTTGGATAGCAGCTTTAATCTTGTTTTTCTTGTGAGCATTATCGAAATCCTGGTAAAGTATGAGATTATAATCTAGTAAGTGGCCTAGGTATGTGTAAGAGTCAGTGTTGTTGACAATTTCTCAGTTGAGTCGTACTTGTAGGGGTCTTGGTTGTGTTGATATTCGGTTCGCTGTACCAAACAACATTACCTCGGTCTTTCCAACATTCATGTTAATTATTAGCTCGTTTTCTCGTAGATACTGCTCACTACGTGTTAGCTCCTCAGTCAGCTTCTTCTCGATTTCTACAACACCCTTTCCCTTGCAAGTTATAACAGTATCATCAGCATAAATCACAGTTTCACATACTTTAATAAGAACTTCTGAAAAGTCGTTAAAAAACAAAATTAACGGTAGAGGGCCAAGAACTGACCCTTGTGGAACTCCAGTGAAATATGGTTCAAAGTCAGATGGAAATGACTCTATTTGTACGTACTGCTTTTTTTGAAAAAGATAATCGGTAAGCAATTTTAATTCGTTTCCACGAATACCATAGGAAGGAAAAAAATCCATGATGATTTGCAGAGTCCTATGGGCTATACATATCATTAATTCATGTTTCCTTCTATTAATCTCTATTGAAATTCATTCAACATTTCTCATAATTAAAGTTTACTGGTACTTTTGTGTAACTCTCCGGGTCAACATACAAACAAAGCTCACTCTATCGTTTTCTGTTCTATATATATTTTAATATATTTATATTTTTCAATACTAGAAATGAGTAAAAAGTGTTATTTGCTATCCCAAACTGTTCATGTTAAAAAGGCAGATCGTGACAAAGTTTTGATTCATGAAGTTTCGTTGTCGAGCAAAAAATACTCATCTTACCTCATCTCATCTCATCTCACCTCAGCTGCCTTTCAGGACGCACCACATCGCTGACACGAGCTTGCCACTGGGTTTTGGTTTCAATTGCCACTCTCAGTTCTTCAACTGTTGCTATTCCAGTATCCTGTAGTAGATTATCCACATACGTCAGCTTTCTTCTTCCTCTACTTGGTTGCCCTTCAGTTTGTTGCCAGAGAACTAGATTGCTAGCAAACTTCTCTGGGTGTCCGACACAATGATCAGAAAGGCGCATCCTTCTTTGCCTGACTATACTTGAAAGTTTTGGAAGATTCTAATACAACTGAGTATCATTCATGTGTGAGTGCCATGAAACATTTTTGACCATCCTAAGCACCTTGGTATACCATCCACCAAGTTGCTTTATCATTTTCTTATCCAGTGTCCATGTATCAGATCCATATAGGAATACCGATTCAACTGTTGCCGTAAATAGTCGCATTTTCAAGCCAACAGAATGACCGGATGATCATATAACCAAAAAAATATATACTCAAACAACATTAAGTAGTTAGCTTGGGAATAAAAATAAATTGGACGTGATAGATACGACAATTCTGAATGGACAAAATATTGTTTGCCAATTTACAAATGGCATTTAAAACATTTTCACAATTCTTCTCAAAATTTCTATTAAAGAAAACCTGTAAATTCAAACAATTACTGTTGTTATCAGAAAAAATGTTACTCTGTATTCAATTTGATTTGAATAAATAATACGTGTTCTCTGGCTGCACACTGTGACTGGAAAATAACATTTTTTATTACTGTGCATATTAACATCATAAATAAACTTTTAATTGGGGCTGTACAAGTAACCTTGTGCACTGAACCATTACATGTTAATTGAGTTCTCTTATTAGGCTGGATATTGGCAACCTCCTCGTGGTCCAGCCTGCAAGTACCAATCTAACTTTGGGAAACTAATGCCAATACCTGAACAACAGAGACAAACTAGACAATCTAACGACATGTCAAAGATACATGAACCATCTGGTCCAGCTATCCTTCAATTAAACGTAGAAGGCCTTACACGACCAAAATGTGAAGTCATTCAAAAAATCGCCATAGACAATTCAATTTCCGTTATTCTACTGCAAGAAACACATGCCACCAATGACGACAAAATCAAGATATATGGCTTTTCTCTCATTGGTTCAATCAAACACTCTAAGCATGGTATTGCCACTCTTGTACGTAACGACCTTCCTTCTGTTGAAATTGGCCGCAGTAATGTTGATAGTGCAGTTGAATGGCTAACCATATCGATCAATGGAGAAATTACAATAACAAACTACTACAAACCACCTAATTCTCCGTTTGAACCACCACCCCATTATGATCACCCAGCAATATACTCCGGTGATTTCAACTGTCATCATACAACTTGGGGCTATTCTAGAAATAATCCGGATGGGGATGCTCTTTATAATTGGTCCAGCACATTCGATATTAAGTTGCTTTTCGATCATAATCAACCAAAGACGTTTCATTCTGGTGCATGGGACACTTACACGAATCCAGATATTACTTTCTTCACACATGATGTCAACAGCTCTCTGCCTCATCCTGTACACACTGTTTTGGGTAACTTTCCAAAATCTCAGCATCGACCTACAATCATCCATCACCCAGCCTTGATCGAATACACACCAACATCGTCACTACCTAGATGGAATTTCAACAAAGCCGACTGGGATAGATTTAAGAATGCAACTAGAAATATGTGTGACGATCTTCCATCTTTAGAATCTGATTTAAATTTGTGTTACACAGCATTCCAGAAGAAACTCTTGAAAATAGCTAAAGATACAATTCCAAGAGGTTTTCGAAAGAACTACATTCCTAAATGGGATACCAAATGCAATGAACTTGCTTTTCAGCATGAAAAAGCTCAGTCTCTTGAGGAAAAGTTGTCTTCAGCTAACCGTCTTATCGATCATCTTAATTCTAAACGGAAAGAACAATGGGCTGCCACTGTCGAGGGCATCAATATGAAACGATCCAGTCGAAAAGCATGGTCAACTATTAACAAACTCACTGGCCGAAAAAACGTCACCCCAAATCCCAGTTTGATTAGTCCAAATGCAATTGCTTCATGTCTTCTAAGCAATGGGAAGTACAAAAACCCTAATCGCCAATTTACAAGAGAAGTAAATCGACAATTGAAAGTAGAATGGAATTCCCCATCAGTAGATCAAAACCTTTGTGTTGAGTTTTCAGATGATGAAATAATATCTGTCATTAAATCACTGAAAGCCGGTAAAGCCCCAGGCACAGACAACCTACACCCTGAGTTCTTTCTTCACATCCATGAGAACTGCATTCAATGGCTACGATCTTTCTTCAATGTCTGTCTGCGTACAAACAAAGTACCCAAAATATGGAAACTTGCAAAAGTGGTTGCTGTGCTTAAACCCAAGAAACCACCAAATGCTGCTAGTAGTTACAGACCAGTAAGTCTGCTTTGTGTTCCCTCTAAGCTTTACGAAAGATTACTTTACAATCGTATACAACCAATCACTGAAACGATCTTACCCAAGGAACAAGCAGGTTTCCGGCCAGGTCGATCTTCCCAGGATCAAGTTGTATTACTTACAGAGGATATTGAATATGCTTTTGACAAGAAACTTAAGGCAGGAGTTGTATTTGTTGACCTTTCTGCAGCCTATGACACTGTGTGGCACCGTGGGCTTACACTGAAACTGTTGAGAACAATACCATCCAAAGAAATGGTTCGTGTCATTATGACCATGATATCACAGCGGCGATTTCATGTACATGTGGGTGCAAAGAAATCACGCTGCCGAACCCTAACTAATGGTGTACCACAAGGTTCAGTCATTGCTCCACTTCTTTTCAACCTGTACACACATGATATACCCACAACTATCAGTAAAAAATACATATATGCTGACGATATAGCCCTTAAGACTTGTCATAAGACGTTTGATGTAATTGAAAGAACATTATCACGAGATATGGATATCATCAGCAAATACTTCAAAAATTGGAGACTCAAACTGAATATCACCAAAACTGTTTCCAGTGTGTTTCATCTTGTTAATCGAAGAGCTGATTATGAACTCAATGTCTCAATATCTGGCATGAGGTTACCTTTTGAGAAAACTCCCAAGTACCTTGGTGTCACACTAGACCGTACTCTCTCATACAAACATCATTTGATTGAAGTCTCTTCTAAAGTTACCAAGCGATGTAACCTACTAAGGCGTATTGCTGGCTGTCGGTGGGGTGCTGATTTCTCGACTTTGAAATCATCTGCTTTAGCCTTGTGTTACTCTGCTGCGGAATATTGTTCTCCTGTTTGGAGCCAAAGCCATCACTGCAATAAAGTTGATGTTGCACTTAATGAATGCTTGAGACTAGTGAGTGGTTGTATAAAATCGACTTCAACTGATGTTCTTCCTATTCTTTGTGGTATTGAGCCTGCCGACTTAAGAAGAGATAAAAATATATTGAATTTATATAATCGTGTGCTATCAGAGGAAAGGCACATTCTTGAAAAATTGGTTGAATATCCACTTACAAACAATAGGTTGAAGAGCAGAGTTCCACTTTCGAATCGCATGCACCTTTTAGCTTCCACCATAAACGATACAGCATCTGTCAAATCTTGGGCTGCTAATGTGTGGAAACAGCGATGGAGTAATACAGACAACCAGCTTTCCCAATTTATTCCTGAACCTACGGTGAAACCTCCAGGACATGACCTGAAGCGTGAACAATGGGTGCTCTTAAATCGATTACGATCTGGATATGGACGATATGCCGATTTCATGCATAGAATTGGTCTAAGGGACAATCCATTTTGTCGTTGTGGTGAAATTCAATCCCATCAACACGTATTGATTTGCCAACTGATAGGTATTCGAGGTGATATCAAAACTGTTGATGAGGACTTCCGTTTGTGGCTCAATGACAATGTCTTAGATATTTAGCATTTTTTTTGTTGATCATACGCATATATATATATATATCTTATTAAAACACAAAACGTAATTCCAGTCAACACACCAAGAACTCTATATAAATTTCATTTGAGGACTAGACATAAATGGTACTTAATAGCCAGCGTGTATAGTTAAAAGCCACGGGAAATTAGCAAGAAATTCTTAGGTATATACAGTTCATGGCAAATTGCTACAAGAGTTCCTGTTTTATTTCAAATATTTATTTTATCAACATTGCCATCAGTAAAAAATTAAATAATTTATAATTCATAGTCTAGCCATTTTATGTATGTATATAAATATTATTAGAGTGTAATACTCACAGCCACATGTGGTATTGGCTAAATAAATAAGGATGAGGAAACACATACATGAACAAACAGCAGGACAATACGAGAAAACACAACCAGCAACACACACATACACACACACACAAACACAAGTTTGCAGATAAATGACAAAAGAAAGTAATAATGATTGTTATGGAACGATATATATGGCAAGAAGAATGACAAAGAAGAGTAATAAAATTGTGATGGATTAAAATAAAAGAATGAGAAATGGTCTGGTTGAGATTACCAAAATCATAGATCATCAGTCGATGACAATATTCACCATTTCGGGAATATATATATATATATATATATATATATATATATGTAGTATGAGTGTTGAGCTCGTAGCCGGAGATCGGAGATGTTACACGTACACGGCCAACGGAAATAGAATACATAACAAGATACGCAGGGTAAGGACAACACGATGACATATAGAGAAAATAAAGCAATGGAACAATAGTCAGACAAGATGCAACAAACTGAGCTGGTACCAACGAAGAAGAAGTTATACTTCGATAAAAACCTTTTGAAGACATTTTTACTTGCGGTGAAATACAGGTCAATAAGGCATGTGTGCTAGCCACTTTGCATCATTATCATCATCATAATAATCGTTTATCGTATAGGCCCTTGCCTCAATCCAAGAACTTTGCTTTAAATTCTCCACTAAATTCAATTCCCTTTCTCTTGGACAGAACTTCTTAAAATTTGCATTTGCTAGCAAGAAAAATTTCATCAAAGACATGTACGAGGACTGTATCACCCAGGTAGCGGCAAGTGCGAGAGGGATGGAGGATATCAAGATAGATTTAGGGTTACATCAAGAATCAGCTTTGAGCCCTCTTTTATTCATCATCATCATGGATGTTGTGGAAGAAGACAGCGATGAGAATGCACCGTGGACAATATTCTTTGCTGACGATCTAGTGTTGAGTAACGAAAATAGAGAGGATCTGGAAGATAAGTTGGAGGTATGGAGAGGAAAGCTGGAGGGTGTGGACCTTAAAGTCAATAGAGCAAAGACTGAAGACCTCCCCCCCGCTTGGAGCGCAAGATTGCATCAAGATGAGAGAGTATGGATCAGATCAGATGGCTGACCTACCCCAGTGCACGTCTTTCAAGGATCTAGGCACTACCTTGCACCAGGAGGGAGGATGTGGTACAGAGGTGGACCTGCATAACAGGAAGGGATGGGGCAAATGGAAAGATCTGTCTGGAGTGTGACAAGAAGGTCCCGAAGAAGCTGAAAGTTCGAATCTACACCACAGTCATTCTCCTCGCGCTGTTTTATGGATGCGAGAGCTTGCCCATTACAGAGGCCATCACCAACAAAGTTAGTGCGTGTGAAATGAGGATACTGAGGTACTGTCTAGGTATCAGTCTGAAAGAACGTAAGAGAAGCGAGGACATCAGGCAAGGGGCGGGAGTGATAATAATCATCGGTGGCATGAGTAGGAAGCGATTAAACTGGTTTGTGTATGTGATCAGATGGAAGGAGGACTCTGAGCTGAGAAGATCATACAAGATGAAAATGATGGAAAATAGAAAGTGTGGGAGATCTAAGCACAGATGGGATGACACGATCAGGAGATACCTACAAGTGTGTGGCCTACAGAAGGAGGATGCGCTTGATAGGTGAAAGTGGTACACTGTGGTGAAGAACTGGCAGACACCAACTACTCGCACAGGAGACGGTGGAGAAAGGTGGAAAAGCTCAGAAAAGTGAGAATAGTGAGTAAAAGCAACAAAAATTTCAAACGTTACTTAGTTTTTCCTCTCAGAGACACTTCAAAAAAATAAAAAAACAGCTAAACCATCCAAGGTTTGTTTTCAAGTTTCAAAAGGGGTTAGTTAATCCTTCTACGGCACTGCAGATTGAAAATAATTACAGGTCATAACCTTTAAGAATATCTATGTAAAGGCCTTGTTGCAGAATGTAGAATGACAAAGCTATCCACTACTTTTTACACTTCTCCTTATGGGTCAGCTCTCTGATATTTGAAGCTTAAATAGATTAAGAATTGAGGTCCTTTACTGCTTCCTCCAGCGGTGGCGCCAGCAGCCACAAAGTGAGGGGTATTTTTTGGAAATGTCTGAGGCCACGCACTGTATCTCTTAAGAAAATGTCGTTTTGATATAAAGGCACTCGATTTTAGATAGAAAAGGGTAGATGAAGTTATTGACAAAACTTTGAAAAACTTTAATGCAGACCTTTTTAATTGTATAACAACTACTGTAGTACCACAAATTAGCTAAAATTGATAAAGTTTAAAGAGGAAGTTTCCTTGGCTTGACAGCAAACACTTCTTGCAGAAATGAAAGTTCTATGGAGCTGGGTAAATTTTGCTCACCACTAACAACTTTCAGCTGGTAAAGGTTTTCTTCATCCACTTTTGCTAGCAAGTATGTGTTGATGGTTTTCCACATTGCTTTCCAATCCCCTGCACAATGAAACTGTGGCAGAAGTATAAGCTGCTATCTTCAGAGCTATTTAGACTTTGATAATGATTCGCCAAATTACCATCTATAAACGTCTTCGGTATCCCCCAGGTTTGAGTGCGGGGGTTCATAAAAAATGTGCTGAAGGAAATGGCTGGTTTTTTCTAGTCTTTCGTCACATTGGCAATCTGACTTAGTTCCAATCTCCAATCTTCAGTCGGTTGCAGAGATGCTACTTAATTTTTATTGTGATTTGCATCCTAATCTGTAAATTATCACCTGTTCGGTGGAGGGTTAGTCTGTAGTAGTAATCATTCCTATTATAGTTAGGATGCTGATCGTTCCATCTCTTTCTGATTGTACCCTTTGTGACTATTTCAGCCTCCTCTAGGTCTATGTCTTCCTATATTTGTCCCACTCAGGCATTTAAATTGGCTAGTTGACCTATTGTTTCATCTTCTAGGAATTTAAAGTTAGCAGGTCATCACTGTAGAACTATTGTTGGGTTTTCATGGGAGGGTCCTGAGTCTGTTGGGGGTCTTCAAGATTGACTTTGCGTTACAAAGAAATACTGGGGATCTTTTAAGGCCAGTTCCCTAGTTAAGGAGGTGAATGACTGAGGTTTCAATAACCATCCACTCAACCTTGTAGTTGGAGCATGTTGGTATAGCAAGACTAGTGATGGTGGTGTGTATCCGTTCTATACAAATCTCTCCTCCTCCATCTTTAACGGCTTTATAGACTCTTTATCCCAACAACTTTTATCCCAAAATGTTTGACACTTTCGAACGAATCTAAATTACTGTATTTTCAAAAAGTGGGGTTATTTGCGCCTTCGACACCCTGTTGCTTCGTCACTGGGTTTCTCTTCTCTTAATCTTTGCCAATCAAAGTCAGAGCTCTTGTTTTCTTTTTCCTTTACTTATTTCATATTTCCCCTGTCATCTCTTCACAGTTCCATTCACTTAGTACCACCATGCCTTAAACATTAAAAATTGTTAGCCAGCTGTTTGGGTCTCTCTCTCTCTCTCTCTCTCTCTCTCTCTCTCTCTCTCTCTCTCTTCATCCATCCCATCCATCCAGCATATAACCTTGCCACCTTAGATAAATAATCACCACTCTCAGTCAGTTCCACAATCTCCAATTTATGCAATGCCAACAGGATATCCAATCTCTTCACCATTTTACCCTTTCTATAGACAGGCAAGAGAGGGTAAGCATATCAACACGTAATTTGAAAAATGTGTTTTTAGCATCCCCAAACCCAATATTGATAAGGACAAAACCTTATNTTCCATAGTTCTTCCATAGATTTTTAAGTTAGGTGTGCAAGTAGTGTGACGGTGAAAACACTTAAAGTTTGGATTTGGCTTACCACATTTGTGCAAAATGGAAAGACCTCCTCAAAAGCCCAACATTGATTGAAAGACGGAGTTATTTTCATTCGAGTTTTAAAATGGCATCACTGTTTTCAGATACTAGGACAAGAGATGCATTGGATAAGATTACTCTTGGTATAGTGCAGTCGTTGGGTAAGTGGTAACTCTTTTACCAGCAACAGGTATATTTATATACCCAGATTAGTAGATAGTAGATATTGGTAGGTTTGTTATATTCTTAATGTAATGATAATGTTAATTAAACTGAACTGAAGTTATTGTCCTGCCTGCTCAGTTTTCCGCCAAAATCTATGTTCAATCCTGTACGAGATGGTGAGAGTTTATTCAGCATACAAAATTGGGGAAGAACACCTTTTTTGAAGCATGAAATCATGAAATTTGGCTAAGTGGTAAATTATACTAATGCGAACATTTTCATTTATAATTTTGGTTATGTACATCTAATCAATTAGCAATTAAGTAACTAGTGTGCACATATGCAACAAAACTTAAAAAATAGCCCAAAAACTTAGAAATTTAAAGAAACATCATTAGTAGGTATTACTTCGTATTATTCGCTGGTATGGCCATGTCCAGCGATCTAGTGGCACAATCAAGCAGGCAGTAGACTTTTCTGTGGATGGACGTCGGCGACCAAGAAAGACATGGCACAATGTTCTGAAGGATGACATCTCTGGCTGGGGCCTTGGTTCAAGTGACCCCATGAATAGAGCCACCTGGAAATCTAGTGTGAGATATGCCATACGTGCAGCTAGCCAGGCATCTTGAGGGAAGCCCGCCATCATGGAGGATGCTTCCAGACCTGCACGATAATAAAAATGAACCGATTGTATGTATGTATGTATGTATGTATGTATGTATGTATGTATGTATGTATGTATGTATGTACTTAACTAACACCAAATACAGGTTTAATAATCCAATACTAATTTACCAGCAATGTATACTCAGGTAATTAAATTATGCTTATGGAACAAAAGATCAAAAAGTGACTAATAAACTTAAAATATTGTCAAAATGTTATCAAAAGTTGGTGCTAATGCACACATTTTCAATTATAACATTGGTTATGCAGATCTTTGAATTGAAGAAGCCTTAAAAGTTACATTTAAGAGGGAGGATGTGGGTGGTTAAATGTGACTCAAACAGAGCTGGAGAGGGTCAGTGAGTGAGCCAGGATTGCACTACCTGCTAACATTGAGCCTATACATAAAAAATACCAGAAAGTATGTTAATAGGAGGATCATATAATCCTAGTAAAAATTAGCTTAAAAAGTAGGGGTGATAATCATTATCATCATCACCATTAGGAAAGTCTTCCACACATCTTTCTGAATGATGTGGATGGAGGGTTTGAAGATGTGACTGCACTGCTTCATTACCTAAAGAGAGGCAGATTTTTTATTTGAGGGTTACAGGAAAGAGCAAACTGCAGTGGAATTTGCTAAATTACCTTTAATGTTGCATTGGTTTCTAGTTTTTCATTTTTTTGGTCACCTCCTTTAGAGAGGTTGCCTGTCATTCCTTAAAGAAGGGGATTGAGACAGAAACTGACACCAGTAATGATAGAAGGTTAGGCGAAGCCAAGCAAATTAACATATTTTAGGGTATTGGGAAGATTTTGGAGGACTGAGTTGTGGTGGTGTGTAACCCCTCCCTTTGTCAAGATGCATTTTACAGCCAGCCAGTTTCCAAGTTTGTTTGATTTGCAGCGAGCTGTTTAGTTATATATTGAAGTTAAAAGTGATGATGATGATAAGAATAAGAAAAGAATATTAATTATAATGATAATTTCTATAGATATTCAAGAGAAAGGAGGGAAAGTGATGAAGAGCACAAGAATACCAAAAGGGAAGAAAGGAAAGAGATAGCATATTTAGAAAAAAAAGGTGAGGTTGGTCCCAGAGGATATGGAATAGGATCAAAAAAGAAGATCTTAAAAGATTAGGATTGTAGTGTTGGCTGCATAGTCACAATGATTGAGAAAATGGATTTTTAGTGTTGATGGATCTCAAGCTTTTATAACTTTTAAAGATGCTGTAATTGTAGCTTTGTTTAAGGAAGGCAGTGGACTGGACTGTGGAAACTATAGACCCATCAGCCTGTTAGCCATGTTTACAAGTTGTTTTTGAGCATAATAGCAACCAGAGTTAAAGAAGACCTTCATGCTTCCTTCCCCACTTCACAGGCAGCATATCAGCATGGAAGGAATACAATAGAACAAACATTTGCACTGAAACAGATTATAGGAAAATCTATTGAGATCAACAATCAGTTATTCGTAGCTTTCATAGATTTCACCAAAGCCTTTGACAGCATAAAATTGTCCATGCTGTGGAAGGTACTTGAAAGTACAGCCATAAACAAAGAGTACATAGGACTTCTTACAAAGACTTAATACAAATTAACTGCAACAATAAAGACTGATGGACAGCAAAAGGAAAGTAAGAATCATTAAAGGTATGAAGCAAGGAGACACCCTTTCTCCAATACTTTTTTGTGTTGCAATTGCATCTGTTTGCTGAAGGTAGAAGGGAATTGTAACTCTGGCTTTCCCATTGGTGGTTAAAAAGTATATGACCTGAGTTGTGCAGATGATATAGCAGCAATAAGCTGCTCAATGGAGTACTAACAGAACTATCTTGATGTCCTCATCAGATAAGCAGAAGTGGGACTGCTTTTAAACATTATCAAGACAAAGTTTTTCTCTACTGAAAAAAACCAGCTAAGTAAAAATTGAACCATAGATGGAAGAAGTATTGACAGGGTTACATAATTTGTCTACCTTAAACACAAGTTGTCATGCACAAATGATGGAACTGCTGCTGTTACCAACAGCAGCAGTTCTGCAATTGCTTTGGTTGGGTAACTTTTGAAAGGAAAAGGAGAGTGCCTGTGCTTATCAAGAAAATAATTTATGATACCTACATTCTTCCAGTTGTTTTATATGGATCTAACTGTGTCAACTGGACCTCATCATTATGTAGGAAAATTGAGGCCTTTTAAAACATTATGAGGATTATGGAAAATAAGACACTCCTTGAAACTTAAGACACTTCTTGAGGAAAACAGTTGAGGAGGATATGAGACAAGTGGGTACCAGAGAACAAGATGTAATGGATAGAGACAGGTAGAAAAGTCTCATACACTGTAGAACCCCATAGCTATGGGAAAAGAAGATATCAAATGGGGAAAGTAAGTAAGTAAGACACTCCTGGATAAAGTAAAGATAGCTGAACTGAGAGAAACAACAGGATTGAAGCCCTTGATATGTACAGTCAAAAATAGAGTTTTAAAGTTGTATGGGCCTAGAAAACACTCCCAGAAAGGTCTGTCAAAAATATGTGTGGAAGGAATGAACCCAAGAAAAAGGAACAGAGGCTACCCACCAACTCATTGGATGGACAATGTAAGGAAATGGTCTGGTCTCACCATTCAATAATTAGATGAGTCCATGAGAAACAGGAAAACTTGGAGAAGAATAAGCCATTTTAGTGCAGAATCCACCACTGGTGGAGAAAACATATTATAATAGATCTCAGGAAAACTTTAAATGTAGCCTTTGGAGCAAGACAATCACACTTAATCTGAATGGATGCAGCAGCTTGCACAAACACAGAAATACTTGAAAACTGGCATGACTGTGTTGTAAGGGGGGTATTGCAAGGGGACTTTGGGACATCTTCTAATAGAGAGGATTTGATGTAATTGGAAAAGGATTCTATAGAAAGCAGATGTGGAAAAAAGGAATCCAAAATTCTTTGGGATTTTACAATACAAACTGACTGGGTAAAGAGTCCAAAAGGATCTGACATAGTGTTCATTAATAAAATAAATAGATGCTATAATCATTGGTGTGGCTGTACCATCTAATACACACAGCTGAGTTAAGGAACACATGGTAGTAAATCAAAACATTATAGAATGTCACCACAAAAGTTGTTTCAATTTGAAATGCAGGTCTTCGTACTGTAATAGAAAGCTTAAAATTGCTGATGGTCGGTGGGGGTTTGATCACAAGAATAGAACTCTTTTGAAGTCAGTTTTATTAAACTGTACAAGAATCCTATGACAGTCTCTTGCTATCTAAAGAATAAGACAAAAGAGAGCCTCTGAAATGTGTTTTTTCCATGCCACAAACACCAGTGTTCCTTCTTCACTACATCCACCTTATGAAATATTCTTTCAAAACCCAAGGAGCCAGTTCCACTTGAAGAGAGGAACAATGTAGTTTACAGACTACAATGTTTGACTATACTGCCTCCTACATTGGTGAGTCAAATAGTTCCTTGGATAAAAGGGGAAAATAAAAGGATTATTGGCTCAGAAAGCATCACAACAAGAATATTAATAAAAGAAACAATCAATTACCTACACCACAGCAATCACATGAACAGTGTATCTTACCTTATCTTATCTTACCATCTTACTTATCTTTCCAGAAATATAACTTCAAGCACTGAAGAAAGAAACACAACAAACACAACATGTAAATGGCACCTTTCTTCAAAACAACTTGTCTACACATAGCTCTGGACTGTCAAAGTATAAAATAGTTTAAAAGGTTTACATTGTAAAAGTATAAAACAGTGGTACCTAGTCACTTTAATAGCCTGATGTCATCACCATTTCTGATAATGATTTTGTAATGAAATAGAAAATTTGGCCTTTAATATATAGTTTGCTGTATTTTTAAGCGTGAATTTTGAGTTCATAATCATTCTTATTTTTTGACTATCATTCATCTTAACTATTTTGAAATTGTTAGCATGAAAAGGTCTTTGTGACTATTGTGTTAATAATCTTCAACATTTCCTATCAGTCAAACATTGACTCTGACAATTTGAAGAGACCCCACAGACAATTAGCAGAATTAGGTCAAAAACAAACTTTTATGTATACACCTGCCTGTATACATGGGATCACTACTGTCAAATAATAAGTCCTAACCATATACATGAGATTCTTGTTTTCCACCATTTGTCAGAAGATTTCTCCCATGTAATTCTTATCCTTTAAATAGAGTTTGAAACCTGTTTTGCCACAATGATGTTTATTTCTCCTGTAGATTCATTTCAACCCACTGTCCTACAGGGGATTATTTCAGCACACTACCATTCAATTTGTGCTTTAATACATTTTCCAGTACATTAAAATTGAAATGCATGGCAGTTTGCCTCTTCCTCCCTTGATGTTTATGACCAGCCATTTAAGGTTCTCCACAGGTTTCAATTCAATACTGCTGCTGCTATTATCATGAAATAGGGTTGAAAGAACCAGATGCCTTTACATTAATTTATTATACATGTTGTATATAAATTTATTACCTAAAAATTTATACTCTTTCATATGATATATATTTTGTATTATTATTATTTATACTACCTATCTTATTAAGATTAATGTAGACATTTTCAGCCATGTGATCATTGGAAATCAATATTTTTACTTTTTGTAATGAGGCCAGTAGATGTAATGTAAACTACCAGTTGCTGAAAAGTATGATATTGTATGTAATAGTTAAAAATGAATATAAAAGTATTTTTTAAATTATTGCAATAAGTAGTAGCAGTGATAGTGGTAGTAGTAGTAGTAGTAGTAGCAGTG
>RDPX01000153.1:643571-653961 GCA_003991215.1 Morbakka virulenta
GGGGAAAATGACATTAAAATTAAAAAAAAGAAAGAAAGAGGATGAAAAATGAAGATATTGCATGAAATGATGACAATAAATGGAAGGAATAATCATTTTATTAGTCTCATTTGGAACCTTGGTGTAGACCCTATGACCATCTTATTTTAATAACTAAAAGCTTGCCTTTACTACTACTTTTTTACTATTCATAATGCTATGATTTAATCTACAACTTCATTTCCTGTTCTCAGGCAGTGTTCTCCAGCTGGGAAGGATTGAAATTAATCCAGTTACTAGTCTAGTAAAGATAGGAACGGAAAGATGCTCAGCACTTCAGGATGATCCTGATATTATGGATTTGGAAGTGGAATATGATGAAATGGATGATGCTGGTAAGGATTTGGCGGGTGGGTGTTGGGGGGAGGGGACTCTTCCCATGTGTATGTATAAAACATTCCAGAGGCTTTTAGTATTCTTTTTTCTTGACACTTTAATTTTGCCAATTACATTAACCTTCATGATTTATAGATTTTGATATTCCTTTGCAATTGCTCTTTTTGTTTTTTATCTGCTTTCTTTACCTTTTCCTTCTTTGTTTCCCGTCCCATTTTCTCTTTTCACCATAACATTCCAGCTGCACCTCTCTAGCATCTGAACTGTCTTTTCATCACACAGACTTTCAAATATCTAGATTTGCACCTTTCTCTATAACCAAATTACTGTAACTACTACTGTCAAATTTCACTGATGTGCAGATATTACAAATTCTACTTCTTCTGAGACAAGAGTGATGTATGTAATGTTGGTTAGGGTCTCTTTTGCTTTCCTCTGATTAGGACGTATTAAACCTCATTTTGATAACCGACACCGGTTATTTGAACTGGACAGTTGTGAAGGGAATGGAAAAGTTTGCCTTGTATACAAGGACTTGAAAGCAGGTTAGTCAACTATCTCAGTATGTAAATACTTTTACGTTTACTCTTAAGTAAGTTAAAGGCAAAATGTTAACTTTAGATAACCATGTGTGTTTTAGATTATTTATTTATGTTGCAGTAACGCCCAACAGTAAGAGAACCTATGTGTTTTTGCTTGGTTTTCAAGTTTTTTAAGTTTGTTTGCAGAAACTGTAAGAACAGGTTATAAATTTCTATTATAAAACTTAGAGTGGTAATTAAAATATAACACGATATCAAATAAAAACCGCAAGAAGGAAAACGATCATTGTTAGTATTTTCTGTAGGTTTCGGGTCGTTTAGGTTGTTTTAGGGCATTCTTCGTTTCAGTCGCATGCTTATTGAAAACACAGAAGAAAAACAAAAGTAAGAGTGTCAATGTTATAGTTTTTGTTTCCCACAGTTAAATTGTTTATTTTTCCAGACCCTTATTTGTGACGAGCTTGTGAAATTTTGTATTTGTTCATTTACGTTTTAGAATGTGAGGGAATTAACACATCTGTTATCAAACCGGTTTTTGTTGTATGTTTTTCAGGTATTCTACCCAGCCGGTTTATTATTATTATCTGCTTTTTTCACATTTTGTGTCTGGCTGTTCTTATTGCCGAGTTACATGCTAACAGGCGGGTCATAACAAATGACCATGGGCTACCAGCATTTTCTTACTCAAAACTCCAGTACTTTTCGCCAAATCCTGGCTGTTCCCAACAACGTAGTCTTTTGAAGTACTCCTAAGTTGCAGCGAATCCCAAGCTTTTCAACCCACTTTTCAAATGCTTTGGTCACAGATCCCAGAGCTCCAATAGCAACAGGGACAACTTCTACTTTCTTCAGTTTCCACAGTCTTTTTATTTCTCTTTTCTTATCTTGATACTTTTCTCCTTTTTTCCCCTTCTCTGCCACGTTCGCATCCGCCGGTACTGTTATGTCAATGATTATTGTCAATGATGATGATGATGATGATGATGATTATTATTATTATTATTATTATTATTATTATTATTGGAGTATCTCTTTAGGGATGATTTTAGTACAATTACATACCAGGTCACCGCAGAGACCTGGGGCAGATAAAGGTCCTATGAGACATGACACGAACACTAAAGGGACGATTTACATATTACAAAGAGTATAAAAATTATTATGACAAGTAAATAAAAACATAATTGGCACGAATATTAAAAGACGATTATCATATTACTTAAAATTTTGAAAAGTATAAAATATCTGTGAAAAAGCTGTATGAAAAAACAAAAATTTTTGTGACTTTTGCGATATCAACTTATTATTATTTTATTATTATTATTATTATTATTATTATTGTTGTTGTTGCTGTTGATCCTGGTTATGCACACTAGCTTTGTAAAGGGGTATTTATCCATATATTGAGTCGCAAGCCTTTTGTTATAGAATTTATGCAGTTTAGTTTTATACTAAGTGTTTGAGTGACATGTAACCAGCAATCTGTAAGAAAAAGTGTTGTTATGTTATATTGTATTTTATATGTTCTTCCAATCTGCAATGGAAATTAGTAATCTCAGATACTGTGGGCTAAGCCAAAGAAGTATTGCTTTGGAAGAATATAATAAGAATATTTTTTAAATTCACCGCTGGTATTTTGTGGGTTTTTTTGCATTGCATTTGTTTTATTTGCACGTCACCCGTTCCATCAAAGTAATCGCTGCTACAGAAACAATAACAATAGGAAAGGAAACCACAGTCGACAGGGGTATCGGTAGGGAAGGCACTTTGACTAATGGCTATTCGAAGGAAAGCCAAAATAGTCCATGTACGCAGAATTTTCTAATTTCAAATAGTTGCGCAAGCAGTTGTTGAGGTACCAAACTGTTAGCTTAATCGTAACTGAAGCTAACTGAAGCAAAATGACTCGATAGCGGCAAACAAAATCAAAATGACCCGATAGCGGCAAACAAGAGCAAAATGACCCGATAGCGGCAAACAAAGGCAAAATGACCCGATAACGGCAAACAAAAGCAAAATGACTCGATAGCGGTAAACAAAATCAATATGACTCGATAGCGGCAAACAAAATCAATATCACCCGATAGCGGCAAACAAAATCAATATCACCCGATAGCGGCAAGCAAAATCAATATCACCCGATAGCGGCAAACAAAATCAATATGACTCGATAGCGGCAAACATAACCAATATGACCCGATAGCTGCAAACAAAGATGAACTCTAAACAAGGTGTTATCAGAGGAGAAAAAGAAAACAAAGAACCCCCTGAAAGGAATTTATTTCGTCATTCATCAAGATACGGAACTTGTACTGCTACAATAAATTTAATTAGCGGAAGCCTGTATTCTGCGAGAATCAAATCGAAACATGCATAGCTTTTATTGATAATAAGACATGAAGCAATAGATGGTGCATTTAAAAACAAAGACTACTGTTAGTGAACAATTTAGGAGCTAGATACCCTTGAATGTGAAATGGTATTCAGATTTGATGGCTTCAGATTTAGTATTCAAACTGAAGACCGCGAGCGGAGTAAGGTCGTAATATCTCAACAGATGAAGAAAATCTTTCCATATTTTTTGAAAAAAATAGTCATGTCGTCTGAGGCACTTTCCTTGCGGCCACTCGTATTGTTTTATTTTAGGTGGGCGGAACTCAGAACTATATAGGATGCACCATTGTTAATGATGTTGTGTAAAGGTTGTAGTAAATTAGGTATATAAATGTACCCAACACAGGATTGGATATTCATGCATTGTATTTAATACCATTAAAGCTACCCCTGGAAAGAATTTAGTGTTGAGTGCTACAAAAAGTAAGTTTTTGTATGCCTTCTTGAAATTCATCATTCTATGTGGCAGTGAATATTGATATCTTAAGCAACCAGAAAACGAGGCTCTTGCGTCATTCAGGACAAGTATTGGCCTTCCATCTTAAAATAACTCACAACGTTATGATAACCAAAAATATATGATGCCGATTTCACCATAACAGCTCCTTCAAGTTAATCATAAATACAAGGGAAATACTTACCTGTTTCTTTCTTTATATATAGACTCCAACAGCCCCTGGGAACATTTCTTCTTTATCTGTTCCCACCATGGCTGGAGGAGACACGGTAAGGGCATCCTATAGTAGCTACTGTAGGCCGTACTAGAAACGTGCCCAACCATTAAACGGCAGCCGTAAATGAGAGTACTGACTTGACGATTACATGGAGGTCACTCAGAACAGGTTTAGGTGGCAGGAAGTAACAAGATACAATCTTCATCAGACTGTGTTTTGTTTGATTTAATGGTGATGAACCGCCAAAGGTGTAAGCAAGTCGTGTGTGAGTGATGAAAAATACCGACAATGGAAGCAATTACGAACAACCAATGGCAACACTAAAACCAGGTCAAGTCAGGACCTGGTGCAAAAGGATTCAGCGCTTTGGTGTAGCAGAAGTAAGAACCCTGAAAATCCTGGTATAACAGCGCTGACCAGATGTAGCAACCGATAACACAGTATGTGATGGCCTTCTAGTTAAATAAAAATAAACACTAACCCTGTACAGTTATAAATTTTTAGAGAAAAAGAGTAATGCCAACTGTGCCTACAACAGGCATTGAATCTTGAGATTTGAAATTTGGGAATAATATTTAACCCAAATCTACGTGATAGTTGTTGAAAAAGATATGAGTAGCAAAAATAGTGACCACAATACTAAGCTGTTTTATCTAGACATTATTAAGGTAATTTGTATTGGATAAAAGAAACGAGTAGCTAACGACGTGGGTTATCTATATTTTGTACAATATTCTGTCAAATTCAAGAGCCAGGCGTTGAATGCTTCAAAGCTACATGTTTCACAAAGCTTCATTCTACGAATTTCTTCCATTAGTGAGAAGTACAGGATTGTAGTAATTGAACGTAGCTTTTTATCAANTTCTGTTGATTTTTATGTCGTTAGCTTTTTTCTCACAGGAAGGAAAATGTCATCTTCATATTGTGCATTGTTGGTTTCAAGAATGTTCGTGAATGATTTGAGTTGTTTCACATATTCGCTATCATGAATATGTAAAATCTGGGTATTATAAACACATAAACTGTGGAAGATGCTACCTCATCGAACTAGTATTAAATACTATATAGATGCTGTATAGTTCCGAGCACAAATTTGTTATATATATATATATATATAGCAAATATGCAAACTGTATACTGTATACTAGTACTGTATACTAGATTGCTCATTATTGTTTAGAAAGAGAGCCAAAAATAGTAATTATATTATCATATTAGTATATTATAAGTGGCAGTAACTGCTCTCATTTGAGTATATACTCCAGCTGGTTGAGCCATCAAAGATCAGAGGAATGTTTTTGCTTGGCAGATTTTATTGAAGCTTTTTTGTACTTAAATTCTTCCCAATTTTTGAAGCTCCTTAACGTGCTACTAGTATTGCATACGTCATTAATTGCTAGTTTACATCCTATCTGATCTCCAGGATATCACACGGAGCAGGTGCTTAATACTATTAGCCCATGTGCACAAACACGAAAAGTTGAGTTTCTCACTAAAATGATTTAACGCCATTAAAGGTCAACCTTGCTCATTGTACGTCATTTTATAATTTATTTTTTCTTTGATAGTACTAAACTATCTTTAACACCTGAGTTGTCTTTGCATTATTCAGTAAACAGCTTACTTTAATGATTGATATTATGTCAAATATTGCCAATGAATCGGCTTTTGTTTAAAGTTCAGGAGCCACAAACATGTGGAGAACTGGTGGATTAAGGGCTAATGAGTAGAATTAACGTTAACATAAAAGGTTTTAAAAGGTAAAGGGTGGGCAAATGAAAAGGTACCTCCACAATGTGATTGCTGTAACTGGTAACAATATTAAGAATAAGAGTGACCTTTTTCGAATCGGTAACTCTGGTGGTAGGTTCAAGAGACCACTTTCTGATATCACGGCTGAAGGAATTGCAAATATGAGTGGTAAAAGCACAGACCCTTGATGAACATTTGCCCCAACATCAAACTCTTCTGAGTTTCCTCCATCACCAACTTGTACTCTCATCTTTGCTTCTTGTACAAACTCATCACTGCTACCATTAAACCACCTGAAAAATTTCTTTTTTATTTGGCCCATTCAATGATTTTGTTAGTAACTGGATCGAATGCTTTCTCTAAGTCTACCAGATACACGACCAGCTCCTTTTTCCTTTCAATGTAACACACTTGCAGCCCTCTAACAATTATGATTGCATCAACTGTTCCTCTACCAGACATTAAACCGAACAGCATTCTCTCAACTTTCACAATATTTTCTAATTTGTTTTCTAATAATCTCTAAACGACTTTCAGACCATGTTCCAGGATCATAACTCCTTGACAAGAGCTACTTCCCGTAACATTACCTTGACTCATAAACAGGAACGACGGTACTGCATTTCCAATCCTTTGACACATCATCTTTAGTCATGATGCCATTTGCTAATCTAGTAATTGCCTGTTTTCCATGCTGAGACCCTGTTAAATGCACTTTAACAATTCCAGATGCCCCCCTAGCTTTACCTTTCTTCATACTTTACAATGCTCTTTTTAGCATCTTTTGCCCGAGGTGGTTGTATTGGAATTTTATCAGTATCCATAACACCATCTCATCGATTCTCTATATTAATGAAGCCTTCCATGTGCTCTTTTCGAACTCTTTTAGATCATCCTTAGTAAATAAAATCCCATTTTTGTTTTCCGACATTTACTACCTGTAATGCCACAGGAATCTTTTTTCGCTATTAACAGCTTCTGAAATGCGACATTCTTACATTTTCGAATTTGATTCAGGTCTTTTTCTGCGTTGGTTTTCATTCCCTTTGGCACAGGTTTCTTTCTTTGGCACTTTTCTTATAGTTGGTACAGCATGCTTTATTCTTATCGATTGGGTCTTTCTTCCATTTCTTAAGGCTCTCCTTCCTTTGAATGACATTTTCAACATTTACACAGTTTCACCATGCGTACCGCTACAGACTCAACATACTTCTTCAGTTGCCTTAAGGGCAGAGTCTTCGTATTTAGATCATAGATCCTATTCATCATTCTGATTGTACAAGATGATCATTCTCTCAGGAAATGGATTCCCTCAAACTCATTTGAACGTGACTCTACATACCCATTGAAATCACCTGCCACTATCAAAAATGCATTTGATCCCACGAGTTCTGTCCCTTTGACAACTTTCGCAATTATGGGAGCATTTGCATTAACAATACGGATTAACCGTTTTCCGTTTATTTTTTTTTTTAGTTTTAACGACATTCCCCCCAGCAATTGGGGCTCAGACGGTGCCCTTCAGAGGGACTTTGATTTCGCAGTGAGGCATTTCTTGACCGAATGCTTTACCTGACGCCAACCAATGGCTTTTTTTTCTTTGTAAAGTTCCAAATTCTCCTCGACAGCTCGGGGAATCGAACCCGGAACTCCTAATTACTATGCAGTTGCATTAACCACTAAGCCACGGCTCCTAGGATTAACCATTTTCCATGCATAATGGCAATTACCATTAGCCTCACATTAAATCTTTTCACTTACCATTTTTTCGCACAACCCTTCCTTCATTGAGATTCCAACACCAGATAACCCATCACTTCCTGACCACAAAAACCTGTATTTACTTATTTTAACACATATAAAACTGGCACCATTACCTTTCCGCCGCCCTTCTTGAATACAACATGTAGAGACCTTTCGCTTCACTTGTTCAATCAATACAACCATTCATCTACCAACCATTAAACCTACATTATGTGTTGCGAGCCCCAGATCTGTATGAACATCAATCATTTCATGTCCGTTGTAATGAAATTCGAGTTTTCTTTTTTTTCTTTCATTTTCGGGTAGGCTGATTGTTGCCTGTGGTTTCATGTAACCATATTATGATATGAAATAATGTTGGAGCTGGATGTTATAGCCGGTTGCCTTTCTGATGCCAGTCACATTTATAGTTCGTTGCCATTTAGGTTAAACACCCATGATGAATTTAGACGCGGAGGCCCGTGATGAATCTAGCCTGTTCAAAACCGCTTTATTTCTCACATTGTCCACCCATCAAATTCTGAACATATTTGAAAAGCAGATTTTGAAATCCTCAGACTATTAGCCATACTACTTTATATGTGCAATGTTTCTCCCTGGTATAACAGCGCTGACCAGATGTAGCAACCGATAACACAGTATGTGATGGCCTTCTAGTTAAATAAAAATAAACACTAACCCTGTACAGTTATAAATTTTTAGAGAAAAAGAGTAATGCCAACTGTGCCTACAACAGGCATTGAATCTTGAGATTTGAAATTTGGGAATAATATTTAACCCAAATCTACGTGATAGTTGTTGAAAAAGATATGAGTAGCAAAAATAGTGACCACAATACTAAGCTGTTTTATCTAGACATTATTAAGGTAATTTGTATTGGATAAAAGAAACGAGTAGCTAACGACGTGGGTTATCTATATTTTGTACAATATTCTGTCAAATTCAAGAGCCAGGCGTTGAATGCTTCAAAGCTACATGTTTCACAAAGCTTCATTCTACGAATTTCTTCCATTAGTGAGAAGTACAGGATTGTAGTAATTGAACGTAGCTTTTTATCAACCATAAAAGCCATTCAGACAAGTGATGATATTCTATTCCAAGGGATTTTTACATATTATTTGTGGGCAAATTTGTAATAATAAGAAGCGTATTACACTTCAGCTATTTTCTCTTAAATTTTTTATCTCTAACTTCATTAAAAGTGTTTTTCATCAATCTCCTTTGTTTTTTTTAATGAGGATTTACAATATGTCAACCTGAAATCTGGTTTCTTGACTGTGCCCTGAGTTGGCATCATTTGGCAGATGACTTCTTCACCTATTTTCGCATGATGATGGTCCACTTAGGACTTCCTTGCTGGCAGTATCTGTTTACAGATAGTGGACTTGGCCCAGAAACATTGGTAAATATCTCTGCTTTAATTTTGCAATTTTGAGCCTCATTCTCGTCTTGTACTTCTGTTTTTCTGTGGGTTTTTTCCTTAACCAGTTTTTCATCTTTCTTTTATTTTTTTCCTTCTACGCATTATGTTGCTAGTTTTACTTTGACTTTTCTTTTTCTACTTCTTCATTTATATTTCTCTTTTTCTACTATTTTTGTTGTTGTTGTGCAAACCTATTCTTCTTTGTCTTCTTTTTGTTGTGTTATTCTGATTTTCTTTATCTTCTTCTTCGTCCTTGTACTTTACCCTGTGAGCTGATAATCGGCGTACGGCACGGTTGCTAAAGCTGACGGTAGGAGTATCTTTGATTTTAAAAAATGAACACTTATGGTCTGTGATTTTCAAGGCCCTTTAGGATGCTAGTATTAAAAGCAATACAGTGGAACCCCGGTAACGCGACCACCGACGGGACCAGCCCCATGTCGTCGTAATAGCGAGGTGGTCGCGTCAGCGGGGTCGCGCCGACCCGAACTCCGTGAAAATTGAACCGGAATGAGATCGTCGTGCACGGTTCAGTAAACGTCCAGCAAGCTTGACCGAGGGGTAGGGAGAGGTCTTTCATGTGTTGCAATAAAACTGGTATCTTACTGCAAAATGCAATTTGAAACGTTAATTCTCATTTTAGTTCAACTTTCAGAGGGAGGCAGACGACGTCCCGAATATCAGAGAGCATTAGTAGGTATCCCGACCCGCGTACATCGATAGATATTCTTTTACATTCCTTAGTATGGAATTCCTGAGTTCTTGGAAAGTTTTCACTAACATTTCTCCTGATTACTTTTCCTTGAAATGATTCACAAACTTGACTTTGACAAGCGATCTCTGAATATGCTTTTCTTGTAGTATGCACCCTGTAATTTCATTTATGAGTCAAAATGGGATAGTTTCCTATTTTGTGAATTATAGGATGCTTACTCGTTTCTGTAAAACACAGTCACGGTTTTCTTCTACTCTTCTAATAGCTTGTCATTGTTGGTTTCATCTTCATTGATTTCATAAGAAAGGTTGTTTATAGCTAATTCTGACATACCTGGTGTTTTAAATGTTTTGATTGGTATTTATTGGACATTTGTATGGAAAATGAGCATCATTCATTGAGCAGGTTTCGAGATGCACAAACAGTTCAATTAAGCTTGACAGTGGGACGGGCTGTGTTAAAGACAGATAATGAAAGCGGTAATGGTAATAGGATATTGATGTAACCATGGGATCAAAGATATAAGTAAATTAGTATAATGATGGTTAATTACTTTATATTTAATAAAATTATACTATTAAAGTAATAAAATAGCTGTACCAACTTAAGTTTAGATTATACTTTTGGAGCTGAAAATATTCGGTCTGATCATCCTCAGTATTCTAAGGCTATGTCTCTTTATCCATCCATCTATCTATCTATCTATCTATCTATCTATCTATCTATCTATCTATCTATCTATCTATCTATC
>RDPX01000153.1:695418-709556 GCA_003991215.1 Morbakka virulenta
AGAGAGAGAGAGAGAGAGAGAGAGAGAGAGAGTGTGTGTGTGTGTGTGTGTGTGTGTGTGTGTGAGTGTGTGTGAGTGTGTGTGTTAACGTATTCAATGAAGAATTTAATGGAAAATCAAAACGTTATATATTCAAACTGAAAGTACTAGCAGGCATCAAATGCATTCTCTTGTATGCATAGCAACAATGTCCACAATAACCTAAAGAATGTAATAACAGGTTCCAAATGGCAAATTATGAAAAACTGAAGCTTACATTTGCACCTTAAAATGAGGAAGCAATCATCCTCTGGAACGTAAACATTTACGAAAAGGTTATTAAGCTAAAATATTACCTTGTGTTGGCGACGAAGTTTCAAAAAAGTTGAATGATCTACATCGTCCCACCCTCCTTGATGTCCTCCTGTTTGTACAATAAAGCGCTAAAACAGCAAAATACAATGAATAAGTGACAAAAAAGACATAATTTTTACATAAGAAAGAAATAAGACAAACAAATGCGTACTGAAAAAGACTTGCATCTTTATGGAAGGCTTTATGAAAGGGAAGTCTCCGTGTGGGTCCTCAAAATCAGTTGAGATATATAACAAGTTGCAGTGCTAAAGCTTAATATCTGTCCAATGTTTTATGAAGTTCAGCCAGGTGTTCGTCTTGAGACACTTTATCACAACTATGTTAAGTCACCAGTATTTGCAAAGTGTATTCACTATGTTTTTCAAAGTACTTTAACCTTTCTACTAAAAAATTCCAGCTAGCCAAGATAGTCAGTTCTTTGTCATTCTTACGAAAGCTTGTTAATATCACCAATTACGACAAAACATTAGTTTCCTCCCCTAATGCTGATGATTTAAGCAACTTTAAAAAAGCAAAGTTTTTGAATATTTAATTCACATTCTTCCATTATCTTGAAAATTCTGAACTTCATAGACTCAGAGGAAGCCATAGATGTGAGAGCTTTATCATGTCTTGAGTCATAATTCTTTTTCTGAGCTCAGATAAAGACACGATAAAGCTCTTACATCTATGGCTTCCATTATCTCTTCACTTTTTGGGATAGACTACACTGATAACCATCTAAATGCAACAACTAATCCATTACTTGTTGCACTGTTAATTATGACATCAGTGTTTGCCAATCCAGTCCATGTGTGATCAAGTCTGGTTCATTTATATCAGGGTACATTGTGACCCAATTAAATTCTTGTAAATAAAATTTTGTTTTTGTATATTCTTTTCATGAGTTGTCTCCCTTCTATTCAGACATGTTCAACATAGGGTAAGGGGTCGAATGAAGACTAGCATTGTTTCGGGTTAGCTAAATAAGTGGCTTTTATTTCATAATTATTTTCTAGGTCGTTTGTATTAACCAATCCGAAAGTATCAATAAATCAAAAGTCAAATATTATTGCTATTTTTGTGTTAGAGCTAATAGAGCTAAAAAACAGTCTGACATTTTCTGACTGTTAATCTCCTCGTTCTCGTAACGTTACCTATTTCTTTTTATTCTGCAAATAGTTCTATGTGAATTGTTGCAATGAACCTTTTCCTCTTGTTCTTCCCTTGAACGTTTTGGAGTGATTTACAGGTTCTGTTACAAGTGCTCATCAAAATACTCCCTTGGAACCATTTGCAATCAATCTGGGTATTCTACTAGTTCTTTTCCTTGCACATTCAAATTTTAAAACTTTCTATTCCCCTCTTACTTTCCGGATGAGTATGATATTTTACTCTTTTAATTCGCTGCAAATCTTGATCTCTTTCGCTTTCAGCCCAAGACAAGTGGTTGCCAGTGGCATGGCCACGAGTGAACAAGAATTCAAAACCAAAGAGCTTCTGACATCAAGCTCGTAAAAGTGTTTAGAGCAGTGTCATATGTCTAATAGGACTGTATGAAACCAGACAGCAGATGCCTATGCATCTGCTGAATACATTGGAGACATAGTGGAAATCTAGTGTCTTTAAACCAACTCTACTAATTATTTTCTTTATCAAATTAACTCCAGCAATTTTTTTCTCTGGATTACATTCTAGAGATAGTCAGAGAAACTTATACTTTTTCCAAGAAGAGCTCCAGCGTATACCGGATACTTTTAATAAGGAATTTGGTATTCGGGAAGACGCTTACTTGCATATTGAGTTTCAGTTGTCAAGACAAAAGGAATACAGAGTATCGAAACTGGTAAACTTCTATGCACTGTTCAAAAGCTCCTCAAACATTTTCTTGTGTACCCTTCTAAGTAAGTATCAATGAAGTTACTAAAAAGAGGTTAGCCTGCCTGTCAATGTTCACCATAATGCAATACTAACGAAGCGGCAAAAATCATACAGAAAAGAAAGGTGACAAAAATAAGAGTTACTCGAATTCTTTCCAGTTTGCAGTAACTACCAAAACATTGCACAGATTTTACAACAACATCAAAGCCACGAGGTTTTTATGATAATCATATCAAACCAATTTATTAGTTTCTATCAAATCTGTACTTTCTACTGTAAGTTTCTAATTAAAATATGGTATATTGTACAATAATCATAAACCACATTAGATCTACATAGGATTTCATCGTAAGTCATTCCAGATAAGGGCATTTGATCGGGACTGTATTGTATGTAGCTAATCTAGAGTCAAATTCCAAACTATTGCTCTGTCTGGTAAGATTAATTACTACGATATTGGTGTTGGAAACACTGGCATTATTGTATGGAAACAGAAGAGTTTTTCTTTCGTCAACAAAAGAAGTCTATAGTTCCCTTCTGCCCCCAGGAGACGAAGCTAATGCAGTTACAGACGGCATGTTACAATATATTTACGTATTATAGATTTTTAACAGGCTGTGATGGATTTTTATTAAGTAGCTGACCTAATCGGCCAATTCCACCCAACCAGTATCCTTAAATTTCAATATCTTTTATTTATAGAAGTTATGCAAAAGTGCATTTTACTAGGTTTTACACTGAAGACCTGTCAGACCTATGCCTAGAAAACTGTAATGGAAAGAAAACTTCGTAATTTTTAAAGACAGATGGTCTCGAATGAAGGCAAAGCCAGCGCCTGTATAAAGACTGTGCGATTTGCAATAGATATTGATGCAACCTTTGCTTCGTTTTAAGAATGACATCACATAATGTTCGTGCTGATGAGATGTTAATGAAACAATATGCTGGAGCAAGTGTGTATGACCTGATATTCTTCACTATTGATGCATTCGACTCCGGTGTTATTGTTTTTGTAAAATTCATAATAACCTGTTGGGCGAGGAGGTGATAATAACCCATAGCATAACAAGCAGTATATTTCTGAATGTCGCAGCCGCAATTCTGTGAAATGACTGCAACCGGGATGACACCTTCGACAAGTAGATTCTATGATCTCTACACCCAACCACGCCAACACACAAACCCCTCCCCCCCAAAAAACCCCAACAACTTACCAACTAACAGAAGAAAAAATATGTTATACCTATACAGTAAATTTGAAACTGAAGAGATAACGCAACGTGAAAGTGAATCAATCTCGTTCTTTCTTCTTTTACTTCCTTTTCGTTTTTCAGTTGTTTCTTGTAACAAGGAATCACCACAGCGAAATCTTCTTTTCCCACATATGGTCCATTATATGTCAAGGCAGTTTACTTTCTCTTTTATGGGACTTAAGGTTGTCCAGTCATCTCCATGTTGGTCGCTATTTCAAACTATTAGTATTAAATCCCAAATTAAAGGTAATAAATGGCACTAAGTGGCGTTACTAACAATTCTTTTACAACCTCGTATCTCAAAACGTGACCTGATGGGACAAAATAAGAATGACTTTTGGATTCTGTATAGCAAACTACACTCGAATCAGCTATCACATGCTTGACCTTTAAAATTTCGCAGACCAGTGAAATCAATCCACATCTGACTATTTTCATTTGGTAAGTGATCTTTATCCATATGCTTTCAAGTAGTAATAATTCAAAGATAGTGTTAAGTAGAAGATTTTACCCCCTGCATTCCTCCTGCTATGTCTTCTTACCACACTAAGATTGTCAGTGTTAGCATCGTCAAAATAACCGCTCCGACCAGAACCAATAAAAGCCTTTTCCTTGCTTCTTCCTCGTCGTATCTCGCATCAATCATATAGTCCCGCTCCAGAACTTGGCGGTCGCTATAGCCTCGTCGGTTGGTTTAGCAAGGTCATCCTCTGTACAGCCGGGTGCCAGAGTGCAAGTCAGCAAGTGGCTCATTGATTCCGCAGTCACATGTGCTTGAGTTGCACATGCCTCAGGCCTTCAGAGAGACCTTGCATCTACCTTGACCCGCTCTCAGGCGATTCAGCGTCTGCCAGGTTGGCCAGTCGAGATGGTTGCCTGACGCAAGCTCCTGTGTTGGTATAATGCCTCTGGTGAGCCATACAGGAGCCATGCTGGAGCCATTTCTCTTCAATGGCAGCATCCACGGAGACTGCTAGGGCTCTGTGGAATCCATGAAGCTGCTTCTTGATGGTAGACGCTGGGTAGGTTCTGGTCGGTTGGTACTGGTAGAGAGGATGTCTTTCGTCGTTGTCTTCTTTTCCTTGCTGGGGAACTACAACAGACGCGTCGAAGCCTTTTTACAACTCTTGTTTTCAATAAGTCAGGGTTTTTTCCCCCCTAATGCAACCAAAGCATCAATCGCTCCGAGATACGACAAATTAAAAGTGTCCAACTAAACGCAATTTATTCTTCTTTTTTCCCTTTAATTTCTTTCTTCTATCTCCTCGCTGAAACTTTGATATTAACTTTTGTCAGGTTTAACTTGGCATATTCAATGCCAAAACAGTAAACAAAATAACGTGACTTTATTTTATACGCAGCTCAAATGAAAATGTTACGACTAAAGGAAACAATTGCATGTAATTACCTCAAATTCTTTTACTTCTGGGGGTACTTTTAACGTTTCGCTTTTCTTTTGATCTGCACCGAGTTTCGCTTGCTCTAGCATACCTGCTTGTCGCAATGACCACGTTTCAACCTTGTTGCCGAAATTTTCAAGATCCGAAACCAGCATTTTTTCATTCTTGATCATTTCTTCGTAGCTACGAGAGATTATCGGAAATAAGTCATATGCTTTTATAAGATTAATATTTGATGACAAAGTCCTCTAAAATTATGGGGTAAAAATACAAATGGAAATAAGAGATTCAATACTGTACAAGTTTGTATGCAGAAAAGATGTTCTAATTCATGTATTTTTTAATTTCGATTGCTATAATTCCTCCTCGGTATCACTAGATTGTTATGATGAAGAGGCTTGTGCATTCCTGGCGCCTTCAGCGATTTCGACTGGAGTCTTATATTCTTATTAGGTTCATACATGTCAAACAGGTCGAAATGATAGGGGCCGGGAAGTGGGTAGTACAATAATTCTCTCCGGACTTGAAGTTAGTTGTAGTTGCGGGTCTGATAATCCTCTCCCAATAACGAATTACAGAAAACATAAACAGACAAAAATTATCAAGTTTTGGGACCAAAGCTAAAATACTTATGAGTGGGGCGTCTGTGAGGTAAAGCAAGGAACCAGTGCCAAATGGCAACAGTTGAAATGACTAAGCTACTTTTATTCCCCCAAGACAACATGAAGACTAGTAATTTCAATGTGCGAATGCTGTATTATAGTGAAGCTTTGTGTAAGGGGTCAGACTGGTAGCCAAGGGAAGTATCGACATAAAACGCAGTTTAAAAAATGATTGTAGATGGCATAAACAATTGCATCTGTCACAGACCAAAATTATACTTTATCTTGGAAGAGATGACGCTAATCATACAGGAGGGGTAGGTATACTTTTGTCAAAAAATACACCAAAAACACTTATCGACCAGACCCAGATCAATGACAGAATCATTTAGGTGAGATTTTATTCCAAGCATTTTTGCTGGCAGTGATAGGCATCTATACCCCCACTAAAGACGAAAATAAACAAGTAAATGATGAAATGCACACACAATTATAGATACAAACAAAATACATGACATCTTGATAGTCACTGAAGAAAAAACTCCCTGGTTGGTAACGAAAATTGAAACCATAAAAGCGTCAATAACAAGCATGAAACTGGGGGGGGGGGACGAAATATCCACTCTTTCCGTCACCATTCTGTCTGAATGATTTGATGATAAGAGAAACATTGTATCAAGATAAAACCATATTCAAAGCGAAGTGGGTATCGCTAGGTGAAATACTAGCCATATCGACCAAACTCTCGTTAGCTAATGATCCAGAAAATCTAAACCAAATTAGAGTTACAGGTCTACAGCTACAGTGAATGACTATTACCTTGCATGCAGGCCAGTCATGCCAGGGATAAAAACCTAGTCCAAACCAGAGAAGGGTATTAGGAGAGGGCGCCATGAAATATTTTGCTAGCATGCTAGAGTGTAGGTACCAAAAGCAAGAAGAAGGAGGGAAAAAACGATCAGAGTCAGGAACAGAGAAAGATGAAGAAGGTGAGTTTGACTTTTTGATGTGGAAAAGGAGTTATGCAGAGGCTGCAGACTATGCTTGGTAGTCCGCATAAAAAGAAGAATCAATGGATTGGTGTAACCCTTTAGACGGAGTGAATTAACGTTTGAGGATTTGCCCTGAAAGGGCAAACGAACGGCTTAGAGCAAGCTAAAAATACAAACAGGAAAGCATACCAGCGGTAGAAACTACAGAAATACAACAAAAGAAACACACACAGTAACAATGGCATTGTGTAATGCAAGATCTAAACCGGGCGGTATTAGATAAGGATGGAAGCTCTATCGGTGGCAACGGGGGAACAAGCAAGCGGGCCAGACCATTTAAAGGAAATAAACCGCCCAAACCAATAATTATTAAAGAAAAGTGTCGATTTGGCCTCGTACATTGGTACTCGTAATAAGGAGACCGCAATTAATGAACAGTGGGGAAGTCAAAAAAAAGTGAAGGGGTAAAGGCCAGGGGTGAACTTCAACATGGCAGGGCTTTTCAAACCAAACAACGTTTTTAGCAACATAAATATACCAGTTCATAATAAGAACACAGGTACAGTAGTATAAAAAAATTCCAAAGACAAGGAAGCAAGGATCTTTTTTCAAGTTATCAGAAAATGAAAATCCTAACTCGTGCAGATACGTGTGAAGCAAAACTATACTCTCCGTTATTGGCAAGATATTTGAAAGGAAAACTAGAATATCGAGAAAGAAACAGAATTGGAAGAAAGAGAAACGACTGAAAAAGTCTCTGTATTATGGAATAAACAAATACTGCCATATTTGGTCATGTCATACTGGTCAAAGGATTGGAGCAGGCAATAATGCTTGTCAAGGCCCTTGTAGCAAAACAAAGTAGGTGACGGCAAAACAGTACACTAATGTGGTAAAAGAGGCAACGGGGAACTCCCTTCCGTAAATGTCAGAACACATCCACGAATATAATAATTGGAGAGGAATTATCCATAAGGTCACAAAGAGCCGGAAACGACTTGATAGCTCCCAACAACAAACTACGGAACATATTTAAAGAAGTAAGCAAATGGCAACAGACGTTAAAATTAGTGTCCTTTAGGTTTCGATAAAGCGTTCGGTTCACTGTGACAGCCACTGGATAATAATTATCAACAAAAAAAGAGTAGTCGAGGGTTGTACGAATGGTTAGATATGAACAGTAGAGTAAATGAAGGATCCAATATGTCACGGTCTTTGTTTTTATTTATCATGCGGATTGCAGTTGCACATGACACGAATGTTTTCAGGTGGAAATTCACCTCTGAACTGGCCGGGTTAGACGTAGCACAGCATTCATCTCCTAAAGAACAGATGCAGGGCAGGACGCAGTCGACTGAAGGAGGTGCCAGAATAGTAGGGCTACGTTTAAGAGTGTACATAGGAAAGAAAATGCAAACTATTATACGGTAGCGAAACAGGGAAAACGAACAAAAGATACAAGAGAAGGACCGACATGCTTCACAACAAATGCCTTAATACTATTCTTGGGATTTAATAGCAAGACCATAAGACTATTAGTGATCTATCCGATAAAACCGATATGCGGATGCCAAGCGAAGAGGTATAACAGCAGAGATAAAAAGTGATCGGGCATATTTTTCAGCAAGACCACAAAATATTCAGCCTCTGGAGAAAGGAGAGGAGGAAGGAAACGAGAGGAGGAAGGAAAGAAGAGAAAAGGAAATCTAATATACCTGACGAAGAATGGTAGACGAAAAAGGCTTGGGTCTTGAGACGAGACAAGGACTACGAAGCCACTGCGAAGGTAAAAAACAGATGAAAAAAATCCATTGATGAATATATGAAGATGATTGCCAACGCTGTTTTGTTAAAGATAAAATATGCCAAAGAAATAACATATATAGTTTCTTTAACATAATAAATTACTTATATTAAAGGCATTTTGTCAAACGTGTTACATATGGCTGATGTTTTTATTTCTTTTAACACTTAATCTAACGTGACTGATACTCAATATCAAACTATAAGCTATTGGTATTTACAACAAAGAAATGCTGTAATAATCACTTCTGCCCATGAGTGAGGATTGTACGTAGGCAATTTACGGCCAAGCCACTAAAGATGACACGATATTATACAAAAAATGATTCAATATTTACCATTTCTGTGTCCAAGATATAGTACATTGATAATTTTATTAGCAAGAAACAAAGTATAAAAAAGTGGTGTAATACACACGTTGCTAACATTCAATATTAAAACCCAAGAAAAAGTGCATATGTGCAGTATATGAAGAAGTAATACTGTTAAGATAATTCTATTTTCGTGTAATCGGTATTAGTGAAGAGATCATTTCTAGCCAAATTCACTCCTTGATTACCTTTTGTTTTGTTTCACAATTTAATTTTGATAACACTCTATATAAATTAGAAATGGCTTCTATATTTAAACACGAAAATTAGGTAGATATGGTTAAGTAGTTTGTGCAGCTGTTGTATCAAAGATATTCCCTAAACCGCAAAATTCCCCTCCAGAGTACAGCATGACAGTGCCATCTAAGCTGAATCTTCCATTTTAAGTCCATCTTGTTTCGCATACTCCAAGGATGTCAATATCTAGCATCTGCATCTCCTGTTTCAGGTTTTCCAGTTGCCCAGCCACGTAAAGTGTTCTTACATTCCATGTGACGATTTTGACAGCATTCTTTTACAGTAGATTTTACAGCAGTAGCTTGGTAACGGTCAAAAGGTCCCTGTTGATCAGCACCATTTCGACCGGACGAGCATCCACTGGAAAATTGCACAGTGGCCGCATTCACGTCGTTTGGGGTTTTTCATTTTTGTTTCACTTTCATGGTTATACTGGGAAAGAGATTCTGAAGTATTTTTCCTTTGCTTTCTTCAAAAGCAGTTGTCTTCACAAGACCAGTGATCCCAGTTATTGTCTTCTAAAAGATCTTCTGCCTGGCATCAGTAGAAAAGAAGCCATCGACCACAATAAGTTTAGCTTGTCTTCTTCTCCATCCACCACCTGCATTACCATGGCTTCACCGTAACCCAGGCAGGGAGGCTAGTGGGGTGCTATCCTTTCCCAAGGGAACCCCAGGGTGCAGTTTAACGTCATACACAGGACTGAGTAATTGCTTAAGTAAGCCAATAGTTGGCAAAAAATGGTATCTAGTCACGACCCTTGTCAATGGTTTTATAAGAGCCCGTTATGGCAGTTTTAAAACGGGGAAAATATATTAATGTGAAATAATTAAACGTTAGTAATTTACGCCATCCTACTGGTTATGTCTACTTAATATATACAATTGAACCTCGATTATCCGAAGAGGGTCATGAAGCAATTTGTTCGGATAACTCATCCGTAAAAAATGAAACCTTACTCGATATGCATGTACATGAATTTACGTTAGAACACACGTTTACAATTGTATTTACATGTATTTCGCTTGGATTAAATAAAGTATGTACTAACTGTTTTCTTGTGAAATGGCTCAAATACATAATGAACGCAAGTATTATCGTCCAAATATTAAAAACAAATGACGAACTTTTCACACTTTAATTTATTAATTTATTTATTTATTTACGAATATTTATACAGGATAAAAACGTTTCAATAATTGTATAATTAAAAAGTAATGTATACAAATACTGTTATCAACACGTGTCCTGTTTTTAAAAAAAATCTGTAAAACAATAAGAACCTGATAAAAACTAGAACCTATGATCTTTTAAAATATCTTTAAAATTCATTTCTGTATATTTGCTTCTAAGTTCAAGTGGGAGATCATTAAAAACTTTAGCTCCCATGTAACGAATCGACTGTCTCCCATATTCCAATTGGACTCTTGGGACGTAAACAAATAGGTTTTTGTTTCTCGTGTTCACTTTCGTGTTTGATAATTCAAAATAGTTTAACGTCGGTAACATCTCTTAATCATGTTTCCGCACTTTAATTCAATGTTTTCACATATTGAATTTACTGATAATTGTCGTAAACAAAAGACGTACTGTAGCACAAGCAATGTACTCAAGTGTGGAGCTACACAAAGTATGTCTTCCTAAATATTTACCCGAACCGGAAGATCTTGTTCGGATATTCGGTGTTCGGATAATCGGTGTTCGGATAATCGAGATTCAACAGTACATATATGCACATGCTCACACAAACACAAGCACACGTGTAAGTATATTCGCGTATATACAGCTATATGTGCACAAGAGTACAAAATGTGTGTATCCATACGTCAATGTAGATAGGATTTTTTTAAAATTTCAATATATCTATCTGTTTGCCAAGAATTACAAAATAACTTACATTGCTCTTTGTTGCTCCTTAAATCTCACAAGACTATCTTCTACTTCTTCCATTATATTCTTCACTTTTGCTATTGCTAAATGACGGGCGAAAATTTGAATTTTTGTAAAAAAAAAAAACGGTTTTAAGTAACAATTATAAAAATGGGATGGTTGACTCTTATTCTTCTTTCGGGATTTTTATCTTATCAAGGGTTGACCGTCGACGATAGGTCTCTATTTCACCCTGTCTTCTATATCCCTTAACCATACACCAGTCTATTATATCCTTCTTTACGGTATTCATATCTATTCATTTTATTTAAACGAATCGTTACACAGGATAAAAAAACACTTCAACAATATATACAATATCACTGTTATTAATGTGTGTCCTGTGCATAAAGTAAAATAAAAGAACAAAATTGTTTAATAAATAAAGGATAAAGGTACAAAAACTTTCAATAAACCAGGAAACTAAATAATAGAAGAGAAAATAAAAAATAAAAGTAACTAATATAAAAAGTACATATGCTATTGGTAAAAATAACATCTTAAATGTTTATTAAAGCAAGGCTCGATACAATTGTTGTTTTATTCCAAAGGAAACTCATTACAGATTTTTATCAATATTACTTAACTTTCGACAATTCCATTAAAGTAGCCACTTTTTCTAGTGCACTCTTTAATTGATGGTGGTTCGAACCTGTTGAGGACAGTCCGAAGAAGGCAGATAGAATTCTTGGGACACGTCATGAGGAAGGAGGGTCTGGAAATCTTGGTACTGACTGGACGTATAGAAGGAACCAGAGACAGAGGGCGGCAGCGAAGAACATTTTTGGGAAATTTGAGGGACTATGTGGCAAAAAACTGGAGGAATGGAATACAAACAAGTGAAATATTACATCTGACAAGGAACAGGGTTAATTGGAACATCATGATAGCCAACTTCTACAGACATGGCACTTAGAAGAAGAAGAGTTCGAAATTTCCGATAAACTCATCGGTAACCTTTCCCGTAATCACGTCGTGTACGAAAGAACATAATCGAACTTAATGGCTATTCTCAAGATTTATCATAAATCTCCTCTTTAGGCTCCCCTTCTACCTTTCTTCTTCTTTCTTCCCTGAAAACGTTATCTCATGCGCTGTTCTTCCTACATATTCGACATCTCTTCTCCAAATAAGTCCAAACACTTTCATTTTTAGTTCTGGTCGTCTAAAATNCAGTCCGAAGAAGGCAGATAGAATTCTTGGGACACGTCATGAGGAAGGAGGGTCTGGAAATCTTGGTACTGACTGGACGTATAGAAGGAACCAGAGACAGAGGGCGGCAGCGAAGAACATTTTTGGGAAATTTGAGGGACTATGTGGCAAAAAACTGGAGGAATGGAATACAAACAAGTGAAATATTACATCTGACAAGGAACAGGGTTAATTGGAACATCATGATAGCCAACTTCTACAGACATGGCACTTAGAAGAAGAAGAGTTCGAAATTTCCGATAAACTCATCGGTAACCTTTCCCGTAATCACGTCGTGTACGAAAGAACATAATCGAACTTAATGGCTATTCTCAAGATTTATCATAAATCTCCTCTTTAGGCTCCCCTTCTACCTTTCTTCTTCTTTCTTCCCTGAAAACGTTATCTCATGCGCTGTTCTTCCTACATATTCGACATCTCTTCTCCAAATAAGTCCAAACACTTTCATTTTTAGTTCTGGTCGTCTAAAATGTGCTGTATCTCTAAATGTATTCACTTCAAATTTTGTCCTATCTCGTCACTCTTATCACAAACCTCAGCATTCCGAACTCCGCTACCTCTATCTCTACATACTTCTTCCCTGCTGCCGCCACTGTTTTAAGTCTATGTATCATCGCTGGTTTCAGTGTCAGGCTATATACGTCTCCTTTCATCCAAGCTGGAAAAAATAATGGCTTACTATTTACTTTAAAAAGTTCCTAAAAAAAACAATTTGACAATTCAAGATCACCTTTTTGAGCTATGCAGTGCAGTTCCCACAAAACAAAAATACAGTAGCATTTGAATTTCCTTTAACTTCCAGTGATAACTCACTTAGCGACTGCCTCTGTCTAAGGGCAATTCTACAAAGACATTTCATTGTTGCTAATCCCGGATGCTGTAACCAGATTGCTGGTAAACGTGAATAGCATACCCATCCTGAACATTGCATAGTACCTGGAATGGACCTAGCGTATATTTGTAATTTTCACCTACCACAACTTTAATTAAATCAAGGCTTTCAAAACAGAGCTGTCAAATATTGATTATTGTCCTATCTCAAATTACCACTGAAACAGATACAAAAAATAAGAGCCTTTTAAGAGATGTATTTTACACCTAAAACCAACAAGATTCTCGTCTGCTTGGTCAAAGGGCTGACACATACTGGCGGGATGGCGGAGCACTGTGCATCAAGGGCTGCTCAGTCCATCGTATAGGTATACAACGTCAACAAGTAGAAAAAATAAAAAGTGAAAATGGAAAATCTGATAGCACTCGGTAGTTTGTTAAATAACCATTAAATACCCATTATGATCTAAAGACAATCCCAGTTTAAGTCTTCTTCTATGCTCAGCTTACAAGAAGCGCTTGATGCCTAATAAAAAGATATATAACAAACCCTAAATCACCAGAGAACTTATTTTAACATCATTTTAGACCACTTTTAACGTGAAAGTTGACGAAGGACATAAAACACGTATGGAAAACTATCCATACAGCATACAAAATGGAAGGTGCAATGACCAAATAAATTTTGCAGTACTGAACAGTCTTAACATATTCAACAAATACTTTACGAAGAAAGGCATTGCAAAGTGGATATGGAGTAACCAAAATAAAAAATGACTGAATAAAATAGGTCAGATATTGATAAATGAACCTAAGAAATCGAAGCCATAAAAAATGTCAAGGATTGTCGAGGTAGTAGAAAGGGGGAAGGAAGTAGTGACCATCGGATGCTGAGTGAAGGAACGAATAAAACCTTGCCAGAACAAAAAAGGGGGCCACTTTGAATAGCACCTTCACTTCAACAAAAAAAACAATTCCAACTTTACCTCGAAAATTGTTATGATGTAATACAATAAACCAACAACCAAGAATCAATAGTAGGCATTATCTACAACATAGTAACGCCTCTCTCTCTCTCTCTCTCTCTCTCTCTCTCTCTCTCTCTCCCTCTCTCTCTCTCCCTTTCCCTTCTTTCCCCCTGTGCTCTCTTTGTCTATATCTGTGTCTCTCTCTTTCTGTGCGTGTGTGTCTGTCTCTGTGTGTGTCTCTGTCTTTCTCTATCTGTCTGTCAGTCTGTCTCCCTCTTTCTCTCTCCGTCTCTCTGCCTCTGTCTGTCTGTCTGTCTCTTTCTCTC
>RDPX01000153.1:710304-726033 GCA_003991215.1 Morbakka virulenta
CACATAAACAATAAAACAAATTCCCTCTTTACCACGTCAGTTATCATGATCTAATACCATACACCCACTCCCACTCCCTCTCTCTCGCCCTCTCTCTCTCTCTCTCTCTCTCTCTCTCTCACTCTCTCTCACTCCCTCTCTTTTTTCTACTGTGAGCCTCAACAACAAGGATCATTAGGTTGAAGTAGCTCAAGACCCTTTGAAAAAAACAAGAGAACTCAAAACAATTTCAACAACAGAGAATGTATAGAGAAAGCAATAAGCAAAGAAAAGACAAGGCATTAGAAACCGTAATGCCAAGCTTGTTAGAGACAGTCAGCCAAAGCAGAGAGGTTAAGCCACCAAATGACAACTTGCTTTCAGGTATGTGAAATAAAAGAAGAGGAAGAGACAATCACCAAAGAAAGAAAAAAAATTATTGACGGTGGCAAATGATTCGATAAAAAACCGTATAAAAAACAATGTTTTTAGGGCAAGAATGCTACTGAAATCTACAAAGCAAAGCCAATAAAAACAAGCCTCCAAGTAAAGTTAACATCACAGCCGACCTCAAGAAAAAGGCTAGCTAAGCAACAACACCATAAATTGTGCATTCATTCCCAGAATGCATTAAACAAAGTAAAATATCCAATGACTGGCGATCTGCTATCGTCAACCTACAGTACAAAAATAGAGATGGAAAAAAAACTGACCGATAACATATCAATCGATTTTTAGGAGTCATTAATAAGCTCTTTACTAGGGTAATTAATAACAAAATGGAAGTGGATTCTTAAGAACAACAAACTTGTGAGTCAGTTGGCAACCACAAACGTTGTCAACCATGGACCACATCAATCCCTTATAAAACCATATTCTGTACCTAGTACACACTGATTACAAAGACGATTCTGCCCCCGTTAAAACAGCAGCAATGCTCAAAGTCTGAGAAAAAAAGAACATCAACCCAGCGTATATCCACATCATTAAAAACATCTATGGGAGTTACACCTCACTCTTCAGGCTTCACAAAGATTCAGAATTCTTTCAAATTCAAAAAAGAGTAAGGCCAAGAGATACTATTTCACTTAAATTACTTAATGCCACACTAGATAGAGCATCAAAACTGCTTGACTGGAACGAAAAGGAAATCCAAACTGACAGAGAATTCATATAAATCTGAGGTTCCTTGCTAACATTGCCCTTGTGTTACAAGACCTAAACGAACTACACATGATAACAGAAGATCTGAACACAAAAAAGAAAATAAGTAGGAGTTAATATATTTCTGAAAAAAAAGTCATGCTGGGGGTTATAACACAAATTGATGACGAGATCTTACTCAAAAGTGCCCTTCTAGCAGAAGTTGATTCCTATCTTTACCTGCGTGATTTAATATCTACACCCTCTAGTAGAGCAAAAAATTAAAAGAAAAAGCTCAGTAGCCTAAGAAGATTTTGGGACAGTGGTTACCATGCAAAATGCCTCTGTAATTAAAAAAGAAAGTTTATTATCAATACATACTATCCATAGTAACATGCAAGCTCGCCAAGAAAAATTGTCTTTACACCATTATCTTTCCAAAGTTTCGATAAAAGAATAACGATGAACTTCAAGTGGAGAGACTAAAGAATTGCCGAGTTGATAGCAGAATAAAACGGACTATGTGATGAAGTTAAGGCAGCCAAGAAGTTAAGATGGAAATAAGCAAGGCACACGACACGTAAAAAACAGTCGATGATCCAACAACATTATTACAAGAACCAAAGATACGGAGAATAAAAAACGTGACAATAAGAAAATGAGGTGGTAAGATGCTGTAAAATCAGACAAAAAGCTGGCAAACTGGTACCGCCTAGATTAAGATCACGTAAACTGGAAAAAGATGGGAAACACTTACGTGCAGCAGTGAACTATTTCAATTTACAGACTAAAAGCAACTTTAAAGTATGGGTGACAGTAAACAACACCTAAGATACTATCATTGCATATATAGGTTCAAAGATATCAGGTGTCACATAGTTTCATTTTTATGTTTCATTATGTGACACAAAACAAACTAAACTTTGTCTTCAAAATGAAACTTTTCAAAAAGAAATTTAAGGCTTAAATAACTTTTGGAATTCCAGTACATTGTCAAGCTTATTCTACTGTTATCTTTAAATAGTCAACAGCACCTGTAATCAGGCACCTTCTCTCTGGCACATCCATTTGGCTTCTCTGTATCAGTGCTTCCTTAAAATACAACACCACTGCTAGGCATTGTGGAATTCAACTCATACCCAAAGACATTCTAACCAGTTCTTATGATAGACAACATAAACAAAGTCTCATTACCTCTACGAAATCCTCTAGCCATATTACTCAGAAAATCCACTGAACTAGGTAAACTACAAGGCCAGCAAATCAAACTTTATGCAGACCAGGCTGTAAGCCAGCTATCACCCTATCATAATTCACACTAGAGCATTAATCACACCAAGGGTATTAAGCTATTAATGAAATGATTGGATTTTATATCAAAGAGATTCACCCTAAGAATCAAGTGGTATCTTCAGTTTCCAATATATTGCTTCCTGCTGAGAAAGACCTATCCTTTAGGATCACTTTATATAGATGGCGGGAGAACAATCCATTTATAAGCATCAACTATACTATATACTACCAAGAAAATATAATTATGGAAGTGATTAAACTAACTTGAGTTCACAGGGCAATAACACTCCTTTATGGTGCTCCACATAAATGACAAACTCTTTCAGTGCAAAGGACTGACAAAGATAAGCTGAACACAGCACTCTGACAGTTAATTTCAAAACATAAAGCATGCTCAGAAAATCCAAGATAACCTTAAGAATAACTAATGATAATGATAACCATAAGAAAGCTACAAAGAAGACCATGAAAGCCATAACAAAAGCTCTTAGATATATCACATGATCCTCAAAGAAAGAGGAGGAAATCAGGATTCTTTATATCATGTAATCCAATGCTAGGTTTGGCCAGACATCTGCAACTCTGCAACATCCATCAAGCAGATCTGGGGTGAAAAACTAAAAAACCAAGAGTGCTTTCATACAGTTGCAGATCCATTTAAGAATAACACCTTGTTACTATACCTCGCTGTGATAATGTCTGTATTTTTCTTTACTGATATCCAGCAGGCAATCTTGGGTGCAGTGCTGGCAAGTAGTTGGCTAAAAACTTTTTAAAGTTTTCCCAATGTCTCTATAAAAAAACTGTATCTAAACACTGTCACCCTGTCTGCAACAATACTTCTTGGCAATAGGAAATGTCTTTCCAAGAAAACCACTTATTTAGAGGTACCAGCTATCTGAGATCAAGATAGGGCCATTAAAGGAGGCTGGAAATGGCAAAATGAATGTGATTATGGTCCAGGAAAACACTAAATTAAGGGTGGATGAAACCATTATTTTCATCAGCAAAAAACTGCAAATTAAGTTTGATCCAATATTTCTTACAGCCACGTGTAATTTCAATTATGCACCTCAAGATGGAGGATAATCATAGCACATTAAAGTGATGGTAAAATGTTCCACTGTTAACCTCAATGATCTGAAAAAACACACAACTCAATATTATAATGGTTTCATTGCACCCAACTTGGAATAGTGACTACCTAGAAACTGGTAGGACTTGTTCAAAAGACCAAACAGACACAAAGACTACCAGTTTATTACAGACAGTAACATAAAGTTCCCCAGTAGATGATGGAAATTAAAAGGTTGGTACATAGCAAGAAATGATAACATGACTTTCAAGCTGTTTGAGAATCTGGCAGTGAAATATTACAATTGGAACCAAGCAACTTAATTATCTGAACTGGTTATTCATTAGAATTACAGATCACCCTGATTTACGATGATACATAACAGCCAAAACAGATAAGATGTAGCATATTGGTTCCTTACATTGTGGCTTAGCAGTTGTTAATCAAGGCACTTTTGCATTGTGATTGTAACTAAATGGTATGTTTATGTTACATGGGTGAATGTTTATATCTGTTGGAGTACAAAATTTCAAATAGTATTATCATAGTGTCTTGCACATCTATAAACCTTGATGACTTTGCAAACCTCATGAGACATTATGAAATCATGTAACTAATTGAACTTAAGAAAATTATGAACAAAAGCAATTGATTGTAGAAGGCTAGATCAGTTTCAGCTTTTTGTCTTTGTAATTTCTTTGAGTTTTGTCAGACGACCTTTGAAAGAGGTAGATCACCTCATGTTTAGGTGACCAGTGTAACTTTTGTCTGTTTTCTTCACCAAGTTCCTGTTTTATAACACACCTTAACAAAAGGATACTGCACTAAGTAACCCTCTTTCCACTTTAAATAGTATATATGTCAGAGTTCAATAAAATGTATAAAAATATTTAAAGTGTATATTAATCTTGGCCATTGAATTTTTATACACTATAAAATCTTCTGTCACTTTTCCAAAATCCTTTTCTTTCCAATACATTTTAAAATGTGTTGTTTTAAATTGTGTCATCAGTTAGGTCCAATAATGTTAAAGGGCTAGGTAAGACCAAGTAATTATTGCTTACATCATTATAAGGTATACCCTTAGTAATTTTAAAAGCTATTCCACTACAAAAAGTAACATATTTTTAAATATGCAATTCCTTTTCTAATTCAGAAAATATGTACAAACTTACCAATATGACAATTTGACCACAAAAAAGGTTCTAATGCATGCAAAATGTGTTGAGTACAAGTATAAAAATGTTGCTTTGAAAACTGCATAAATTTCTCAAGGTCATAACTGTAAGCCATCAAGTTAAGGGGAGACAGGACATTGGAATGAAAACTAGGGAATTTCCACAATAAGAATGTCACTAAAATATGATTGCATGAATGGCAAAAGACATAATAAGGCAATCTGGTTCAGTTCCCCACAATATCTGAGGATATTATTTCATAACCTTTTTATGACATCTTTTATCAATTAACAATTACTATAAACTATTTGAGAAAATGCTATTATTTCAACAAACATGGTTTGAAAAGGAAAACTTGAAAGTTTACACACATATCTGTGTAGGCTTGCATGTCTTTACTTCTCTCTTAAACCTCTGGATACTTGCTGATATCTTCTGCACTTGCTCTTTAAGCCTTTTCTCTATTGTACATGGAGAAAACAAAGAAAAAATTTGATATAACAAATACATTTTTATCCATTTTGCAATCAATACCAGGTACACAACATTGATTACAGCTCTACCTCAGCTTCCATTTAAGTGTAAAAGTTTGACTACTATCACTGCTTCTAAAAGTCATCTAATAGTTAGTTTAATAGATTGTAACCATTACATTAAGATCTTTGATCTAAAAACACAGGGTAAAGCCCTCAGTACCTGCACAACCACAACATCAAGTTGCCAATTTATGTCAGCTCTCTTTTTCTGCATAAATATTTTCACAGGGCCATATACATAATGAGTTAAGATCTGAAAATACTTATTGCCATAAGACAAAAAATGCATAAATTCTCAAGCAACAGGGCTCCATTTACAATTAATAGTGTTTTTGATTAACATTTTTTTGCTTTGCTTCCATTATTATAAAACCATTGTAATAAAATCATTAATTCAATGGTTTTATTACAAGGTTCCCCTCCTCTTCACCCACATTCAATCAAATCAAATGAAATCAACACTTATACCTTCCATTGGTCTCCACTGCATCAATGTTGCTATGTACAAAGGTTTGCTCAGCTTTATTATGTACTCAAAAATGTGACATAATCAAAGGTGCATATATATCCAACCTCAACACTCGAGTAAATGTTTACAAAAAGTATTTATTTCAAAAAAGCAAGAGCAAATTAATTTGGCTACATTTAGTAACAGGAGTTCATTGGCACAACTATTCTACCAACTAAGAAACCCATCTTCAGTGTGAATCACAACCCTTTAATTTAATAGACCCAACCTTGTTTCTAGTAAAAAAAACTTCTTGTCTTAAAATACTAAGAGCATCTTCTACTAAAATGGTACCTCGAACATCACACACTTAAATAACTATAATAGTGCATGTGGGTCTGTTTGTGTAGGTGGATTAGGTCTGACATATCACCAGGGGGAAAAACTAGCTTAAGCAGAATACAGTTGTACACTTAATCAATTTTCAGCTCCTAATAATTACTCTGAGCATGATGTATCATGCTCTATAACTGAAACAAACAGTACCCTATAGAAAAATTGAAACTTAGTTAAGACTAGCCATGGCACAGTTGGCAAAATAAGGGTGTATGGTGTAGACTGAAAACTAAGTAGTAGAAAAGATGATGTTAATTTATCTTATAACAGAGTCCACGAATAGATTTCTCTGGGATTACAAAAACCAAGATCTCCTCTCTACCCTGAATTATCCAGGTTATCAATTCATCAGTGTATCATCAAAACTTTCAGTCTATAAGCTATAACATTTTGCTAAAATATACTCTTAGTTGGATTAAAGTCATAGAGAAGGTTAAAATATTGTAAGTGGTGATTTATGATGTGGGGTATGGCTACAAGTTGTAGCACAGTACAACATTGTGCTTTTACAATACACGGTCACTCACTGATTTCATAGTTATTCTTGTGCCACATGTAAATGTAATTGAAAAATAGATAAATTTTGTATGGTGATTTATGATGTGGGGTATGGCTACAAGTTGTAGCACAGTACAACATTGTGTTTTTACAATACACGGTCACTCACTGATTTCATAGTTATTCTTGTGCCACATGTAAATGTAATTGAAAAATAGATAAATCTTGTATGGTGATTTATGATGTGGGGTATTGCTACAAGTTGTAGCACAGTACAACATTGTGTTTTTACAATACACGGTCACTCACTGATTTCATAGTTATTCTTGTGCCACATGTAAATGTAATTGAAAAATAGATAAATTTTGTATGGTGATTTATGATGTGGGGTATGGCTACAAGTTGTAGCACAGTACAACATTGTGTTTTTACAATACACGGTCACTCACTGATTTTATAGTTATTCTTGTGCCACATGTAAATGTAATTGAAAAATAGATAAATTTTGTATGGTGATTTATGATGTGGGGTATTGCTACAAGTTGTAGCACAGTACAACATTGTGTTTTTACAATACACGGTCACTCACTGATTTCATAGTTATTCTTGTGCCACATGTAAATGTAATTGAAAAATAGATAAATTCTGTATGGTGATTTATGATGTGGGGTATGGCTACAAGTTGTAGCACAGTACAACATTGTGTTTTTATAATACACGGTCACTCACTGATTTCATAGTTATTCTTGTGCCACATGTAAATGTAATTGAAAAATAGATAAATTTTGTGTGGTGATTTATGATGTGGGGTATGGCTACAAGTTGTAGCACAGTACAACATTGTGTTTTTACAATACACGGTCACTCACTGATTTTATAGTTATTCTTGTGCCACATGTAAATGTAATTGAAAAATAGATAAATTCTGTATGTGATTAATTTTCCAGGTTGTGTAAAAACTTTGCTATACCCAATGTACAAGGGTCACTAAGCATATTATTTGTGTCAAGTAGATCTGTGATAACAAATGAAATATGAAGATAAAATCCTTAGAACTAAAGAAGCTGCTTTAACATAAGCTAGCAGCAAGTTACTTTCAGGCAGTAAATAGCCCATGTAATCTGCAATTTAATATTTGAAAGGCAACTGTTTGGAGATGTCATTGTGTTAAGATGTAACTTATTTTTCCCTATTTCATTGTCTTCTCTCTATTCTTCATCACACTTATCCACAAGGATTAATTAAAGTAAAATCAGCATCTCAGATACTATCAGTGATGGATTCTTATTTTACTTGTCCTCTGGGAGTGGTCCCATGAGTCCTAGATACTTTTTACCATATAAAATTGCTTTTCTCATTTTTTTCAAAATATCCTCAAGTGATAGCTTTTTTCTGATTTTTGGTTCACTCAACTAAAGTAAGGTTTTTATTTAAAAGTGTTAAACATGCCATAAAATTTTGATTTTGGTCTATCCATGTACATTTTCATTTTCCTTCCTTGAACAGGCTTCTACTCCATATCCCAGCGCATTTTGGGCCTTTGATTTTTATAGGTATCTTTTCTGTCAGATAGGTTAGCATATTCTAGTTTTCTTCTGCTACAATGGTGGTTGTTATATGTGGAAATTAAAAAGTTAATTACCAAAATTAATAAACAGCTCCTTTTTAAAAAAATGTGTTCAAAGGCTAGTCTAAATGAGTCACTTCAAAAAAATATGACTGGAGAATTTTTCTGCCAAATTATATCACAAGGATAAATTGAATAAAATACTGTAAAGTGTACATCAGCTCATAAATTTATATCAAGTGAATACCCAAATGAACAAAAAAATTATTAATTTGTTTTTCACATATGCCTGTTAAAAGCCAAACTTTACTTCCTAATTTGCTTTGTTCAAAATTGTTTTTTGAGTTTCAAACCTTATTTGATATAGGAACTTGCTATAAATGTACAAAATAAGGAAGTCTTGTGAAGGTACCCATGTAACGAAACAATTGGCTGGAACTACTATCAAATTATCACAATAAAATTATCCTGAATAATATCAAATTCAGAAATCAATTTGATAATTTGTAAATCAACAGAGTACTACTACAAACAATAAGGAGTTTTCTCACTTTCAGTTCCTCTGCCTGATACAAATTTTATTTCTGTATCTTCTAACTCCATATACTGCTGCCTGTACTCACTCCTTTTGGCAAAAATCTGAGCATTTCTTTCTTTCTCTAGTAGCATTATTCTACATTAGAATGTAAAAACTAATTAGCAATATTATACACAATATAGAAAATAATGATATTAAAAAATATTTGATAGACCCTCACTAATTGTGAGGGATCTGTTTATCCTGAGTCATTTTCCTACATGCAAAGACATTATTCTATCCTTCAGCAAGAACAAACATGGTATACTATAGCAGAAGTAGGAAGGTGAGGGTTACAATACAAACAGAAAGTGCTTTTATCAAGATGCCATTATTATGAGATTGCCAGCCATGGTTAAAATCCCTTTTACCTTCATTGTGGCCAACATTATACCCTCCCAAATGTCAATCTTGTATTATGTGGTCTATGGAATGACCTTAACAAGTTATCACCTTACTGAGTAAATTAGAAAACATTATAACACGATGTCATATTTAGAAAAATAGCAATTGAATACAATATAGTACAATAATAAAATAGTAATACAAAAACAGAAATAGTCCCCAATAATTAAAAATCAAAATGAAGAAGACAAATAATTGTTATTACCTTGTGTTGCACTGTCGAATTTTTTGTATAAGTTTAACCTTTTTTCTCATATCTTTCTTTAATTTCCATTCTTCGACATCTTGTAACAGATCTGGAGCCTTTTCTTCTTCCTCTTCACTACTTGACTCTGAATCTGTTTCTGTCTTGAAAAGGGTGAAATCTTGGATTTCCTCTGTGGTTTCCTGTAAGTAAAGGGTATGTAAAATGCAACTGCTTGGACTTACTTAGATTTATATTATTCTGGATTAAAAGTGTTTCCATGTTCCTACCTGAAAAGAAGAGTACTACATTACACAGTGCTAAGAAATCTGGTCACAAAAAAAGAAAACAGTGATATATCATCTGTCCTATATTGCTTTTGCTATCTTATCAAAATACCAGAAACTTCACTTACTGTGCATTGACATACCTTGAAATATTTTTGAAAAAATTCAGACTTTCAATAATGAGAATATTTACTTTTGATCTGAAATATTGTTTTATATCATCAATGTATGGAAAAGTTTGACATTAAGTTTCACATTCTCAACCAATACCTTGTTAAAAACCATAGTTTTAAGATCAGACTGAAAAAAAACCCAAGTTGGATGCTATCTGAAATGTGTTTATCACTGGAACCTAAATGGTGCTAACCATTTAAGATTGCCTTCAACCTTCAAAGCCCATTTCATTTCTCAATAATTAGATTTAGCTAAGAAGCAATCTCATATATACCAAAGTCCCCAATTCCTATGCCATATGTTGCTACTGCCTCTCATGAAGAGAAAAGAATCATCAGGACAAGCTACAGAAGGCACCATTGTTCAAAGTGTCTAGGTACTACTTTTAAAGGCTATAGAAAAAAAAGTTATTCCTAAAAAGTGTAGCAGTACTCTATTGAAAAGAATAATCTCTGTCTACTACCAACTCTACCCTTACCCTGAAAATTTAATTTACCATCACCAACATGGCTTCAATTTTACACATAAAAAAGTTATTTCTGTGTGGCATCAATCTATAAAAATATAGGTTACGACATTGTTAAACTTTCCTCAATTCCTCATTTATGCACTGACATCCTTCTTGGGCACAATTTTCTGAGTCAACATACTTAATTACTTCCCCCACTTGATGGTGACTAATTCAGTCGGTGCAAAAACTGGTACTCAGATTAAAAGACCCAATACTCTTTGGCATCTATCAGAAGACTGCAGAGTTAAAGCTAAAAAATCCTGTTGCCACATTCCAGAATGTTTACCAACAATGAAAAGCAATGACTCCTGGTAGAAGGAGCCGTTTTCAAGAGTCATCCTTCTACCCTGGGCTCAAGCCCTCGTGGTCATGAATTAAAGACAAAAATTGTTTCAAGAGAATCATCAACACTACCACTAAGGAAGAAAATATGTGCATTTTTTGCCCATTTTGACAGTAGAAAAGAGTAAGATCGAGATCTGAAAGAATTCTTAGATACTCCCTCAAATTAAAAAATTACCTTCAATGTCTTTAAAAGTGCTCTAGCCGTTCAAATGGCGTATCTGCTAGGATATACTCTTCACTAAAAAGTACAGGGACACACCTGCGTTTCAATACAACTGGTAACCAATACATATCACTATTATCACTCTTAATAAGATGCAAGATTTAAATATATCTCAAGAAAGAATTTGCTTTGCTTCTCAAGTGGTTTCGGAGAAACAAGATTTTGAACGACACGTAGGTAAAGGTCAAAAAAATATGAAAAAAGAACGGTTACAATGAAGGTTATGGAAATACATCAAGGGTTGGGAATTCTTAATGAAAGCAGTTCGTTAGTTTATTTTCCATTTAAAAGTAAATATTTACAAAACGACTTCTGTCTGGAAAAAGATTTTATAATATTCATATACAAATACCTCTTTCTGGTAATCTGTTTCTGTATCCAAATCATCGTCCTCTTCTCCGGAATTTGAATAGTCGCCATCGCCAGAAAGTCTTTCACAGGAATTCATTGTTCAAAACGAAACCTGTCCACAATGTAGCTATCCTCCTTTAAACTGATAAATACCAGACTCTTTTAGCAGGGCTAGAAACTAGAGTTAAATATTTTTTGTCATCAATACCAGTAAATTTGTCATAAAATTGTAGCCAGTGCTTAATTAATCGATTCCTTGGACTGTTGTCATCATTGACATTAATGTTGTTTTTTATAACGCCTCGTTCTCGTGGGAAACTTCTGCCTCCTCTCTGTGTTTAATACATCTGCTGTTGCTCCTGGCGATCACACTTGGCACAAAGAGGGGTTATTATTATTATTATGTACGGTTTTCTTATGAATGCTGTTTATTTACAATTACTTACCGGGTCACACCCAGTGACCTGAGGCAAGCAAAGGTTTCTACGAGCAATTTAATTGTTCAATAAATGTGGAGTACAAAAGAAAGTATAATACAAATAGGATTAAAAATTGTATCAAAAAGTATAAAAGTTCTTGTAATAAAATGTTTCTTTATGTGGACAAAGATTTTATTATTATTTATTTATTTTATTATTATTATTATTATTATTATTATTATTATTATTATTATTATTATGAAGCATTTCTTTACGTATGAGTTTCAGTACAATTACCTACCGGGTCAGGAACCACTGGCAGAGGAAGACCAAAGAAAACATGGCAGNTTTGCTTTGCTTCTCAAGTGGTTTCGGAGAAACAAGATTTTGAACGACACGTAGGTAAAGGTCAAAAAAATATGAAAAAAGAACGGTTACAATGAAGGTTATGGAAATACATCAAGGGTTGGGAATTCTTAATGAAAGCAGTTCGTTAGTTTATTTTCCATTTAAAAGTAAATATTTACAAAACGACTTCTGTCTGGAAAAAGATTTTATAATATTGATATACAAATACCTCTTCCTGGTAATCTGTTTCTGTATCCAAATCATCGTCCTCTTCTCCGGAATTTGAATAGTCGCCATCGCCAGAAAGTCTTTCACAGGAATTCATTGTTCAAAACGAAACCTGTCCACAATGTAGCTATCCTCCTTTAAACTGATAAATACCAGACTCTTTTAGCAGGGCTAGAAACTAGAGTTAAATATTTTTTGTCATCAATACCAGTAAATTTGTCATAAAATTGTAGCCAGTGCTTAATTAATCGATTCCTTGGACTGTTGTCATCATTGACATTAATGTTGTTTTTTATAACGCCTCGTTCTCGTGGGAAACTTCTGCCTCCTCTCTGTGTTTAATACATCTGCTGTTGCTCCTGGCGATCACACTTGGCACAAAGAGGGGTTATTATTATTATTATGTACGGTTTTCTTATGAATGCTGTTTATTTACAATTACTTACCGGGTCACACCCAGTGACCTGAGGCAAGCAAAGGTTTCTACGAGCAATTTAATTGTTCAATAAATGTGGAGTACAAAAGAAAGTATAATACAAATAGGATTAAAAATTGTATCAAAAAGTATAAAAGTTCTTGTAATAAAATGTTTCTTTATGTGGACAAAGATTTTATTATTATTTATTTATTTTATTATTATTATTATTATTATTATTATTATTATTATTATTATTATTATGAAGCATTTCTTTACGTATGAGTTTCAGTACAATTACCTACCGGGTCAGGAACCACTGGCAGAGGAAGACCAAAGAAAACATGGCAGAAAGTGATAAGGATGGATCTGAAAGAAAAAGGTGTCAGCAGAGACCTGGTGAAGGATAGGATAACTAGGAAGTCGATTTCAAGAAATCATCCAACACATGCTAGCATGTAAAACGGAAGTTAAACCGAATATGGTGATGAAGATGATGATGATGTCACCCCAGTGACCTGGGGCAGATAAAGGTCCTATGGGACATGACAGGGACGATTAACATAGTACAAAGAGAATAAAATAATTATGGCAAGGAAGTAAAAACATCATTGGCACGAAAATTAAAAGATTATTGTCATATTACTGCAAACTATGAAAAGTATAAAAAGTTTGTAAAAAGGTTGTATGAAAAAAAACCCAGGAATGTTTATGACTTTTACGGTATCAAATTGACAATGCTTTTCGAAGAATATGAGCAGTGCCAGTGAGGACAATTTTCTGGAGGTCTTGTACTCTATGCTTTCCAGGTATTTCTCTATATGTTTTTGAGTCCCCTTCTTAATCATCCCTAGTGCCCCTACAATGACCGGTACTGTTCTAGTTTTGATGTTCCACATTTTCTGAATTTCTATTTCTAGGTCTTTATACTTGCTTAAGTTTTCGTATTCCTTAACTGAAATGTTTTTATCACTTGGCACACTAATGTCAATTAATGTACACATTTTGTTTTTTCTGTCTTTTATTATGATGTCAGGACGGTTGGCTTGAATCGTCCGGTCAGTGTTGATCGGAAAGTCCCACAGAATAGTGGCATTTTCTCCTTCCGTCACTGGTAGTGGATAGTGTTCATACCAGTTGGGGTTGGCTTCAATACTAAAGTGTTTGCATATACCCCAGTGAAGATACTGCCCAACACGGTCGTTGCGTTTGACATACTCATTTGGAGCAAGTACAGGACATCCAGACACAAGATGGTCTATTGTTTCCGTGTGTTGGTCACAGAACCGGCACTCTAGGTCAGCTCCATTCTTCAGTATGTTTGCTTGGTAATTTCGGGTAAATAAGCTTTGTTCTTGTCCTGCGATGATGAAGCCTTCTGTCTCTGTCTTAAGTCATGCACTCCTCAGCCACTGATGGGTTGCATGTTGATCTACATCAGCGTCCTAGCTTCGGAGAGCATACTGTCCATGCAGAGCTTTCTTGCTCCAATGATCGGCAAGCTGTTTCTGTGCTTTCCCTTTAGCATTCATTTTGACTTACCTCGCAGTTTCTGTGGCTTCACGTCCATCTTTATCTTCTTTGGTTATTTCTACACCTAATTCCTTTTCAAATTTTTAGGATTCATTGTAAACCGAGTGCAGTTTTTTACTCCTTTCATGCCTGCTTGCTAGATTTAACATCCAATCATCTTTTGATTCAAGATATTGTTTCATTTCAATTGTCGTGGTTTTATAGCACATCTCATGTTGTATGAGACCACGTCCCCCTTCGCATCTAAGCAAATAGAGACGATCAACACCTGCTTTGGGGTGGAGTATACCACTTGACGTGAATAGTTTTTTTGTATTACAGTCCATACGTTTAATGTCAGGAGGGCTCCAGATTATAATGTTATAGCTGTATTGTACAACTGGTACAGCAAGGGTGTTTATTGCCTCAATTCTGATTTTTGAGTCAAGCTCGATTTAAAGCACTAACCTAACTCTTCGGTAGTATTCCTTACGGATTTTCTCCTTCATTCCAGCATGGTTAATCCCGTCGTCTTCATTAACTCCTAAATATTTGTACATTTCCTCAGGATCCAGTTCTCTAATTGTGGTGTCTGGGTCAAGATCTATGGATGAGGTTTTCGCTAGTCTTCCTCGTGAAAATGTAGCTTTAACACACTTGTCGAGGCCGAATTCCATAGAAATATAATTACTGAACTGCCTAACGGTAATTAGCAACCCTTCCAGTTGTTGATCACTTTTTGCGAAATGTTTCAAGTCATCCAATTAAGAAAGGTGGTTAATCTGCTTGTCATAGATCGTGTAACCACAGTTGGCATTATTACGTTCGCTGGATAAGGGGACAAGCGATATGCAGAAGAGAAGTGGGGAAAGAAAGTCTCCTTGGAAGATACCACGTTTAATTTTAATAGGGTTAGATGTAGTAGTCCCAGCGTCGTGGGTGAGGAAAAGAGAGGTGTTCCACTTTGACATACATTTTATTAAAAAATGTGTAATTATTGGTGAGATCTTGTACATTTCTAGGCTTTTAATAATCCAATCACGCGGAACACTGTCAAAAGTTTTACGATAATCAATCCATACTGTGCCTAAGTTCTTACACTTTCTCCTGCTGTCCTCTAGAATCATTTTGTTTATTAGAAGCTGATCCTTGCATCCATATGAGTTCCTTTTGCAGCCTTTCTGTTCTTGAGGAAGAATCAAGTTTTGCTCAAGAAAATTATACATTCTGTCACTGATTACTGATGTTAAAACATTATAGGTTGTGGTCAAATAAGTAATAGGGCGATAGTTTTTCGGGTTCTTAGTATCAACTGATTTGGGGAGAAGATATGTGTTGCTTTGTGTTAACCAATCTGGTAAGGCTTCTGTTGTAGTTACGATTTCATTTAATGATGCCATTGGGTATTTATGTATTTCACTTAGAGAGTTCAGCCAGAAATTTGGAATCTTATCTAATCCAGGGGATTTCCGCTTCTGTGGTTTCGCTAGGGCCAGGCGCAATTCCTCGATTGTAATAGGTTTCCACTGTTGTTCTTTGACCTCACTCATCCTTTCCTCCTCTCTGCCTATCCAAGTAGCTTCCTGGTTGTAGTTTTTTTCTTTAGCCCAGATGCCATTCCAAAACTCCTCCACGTT
>RDPX01000153.1:733830-784212 GCA_003991215.1 Morbakka virulenta
ACCGCACTAAGAAGAGATGGCTGGTTGTAGATTTTGCTGTGCCTTCCGATCGAAATGTGACAGCTAAAGAAGAAGAAAAGATCACTAAGTATTCTCCCTTGGCCCAACAAATCCGAAAGTTACATAGTGTATGTACCAGCGTTGTCCCAATCGTCGTGGGAAGCTTAGGAGTGGTGACGAAGCGCTTGGAGCGCAGTTTGAAAGAGTTGGGCATCCCTGATGTCTTGGGTGGACTCCAAACATCTACCATCATTGGAACTACCAACATATTGAGGAAGGTGCTTAACCTCTAAAGCTACTGGTCGGTAGCCGGGGTTAAGTTTTCTCGTCCGGCAGGTGAATACCATCTCCCTGTGCGGGCTGTCATGCTGGACATGAACTTTGTTTATTATTATTATTATTATTATTGTTGTTGTTGTTGTTACGAATATTTATTTACAGGATAGCCAATTCAAAAAATGATATATACAAATATATATATATATACAGTATATACAAATTCTGTTCTTCCATTGGGTCCTGTTTTCTTAATCCAGGAATATATCAAAGGAGGATAGTAATGCCTTCATACAATCATATATCCCTGGATAATAAAAGAAGGGGAAAGGGGAATAAAATCTATTAGTATTTATAAGCTAAAAACAATATAAAAATTTTCAAAAGAAAAAGAACATAGCTACCTCCCAAAAACGAGAGCATTTTAGGTTTTATAGAAAAAATTAAGAAGGTACTTTGTAATACCGTTTTTTTAGTCCAATGAGACATTAAAATGCGAACCGCCTAAGTTGGTAAAAATTCAGGTTCCTGTCCAGGGTCAAGCTGGATGCTTGTTAAATGTTTAGCCAGGGTCCATGGGAACCTCTTAGGCGTTTTCCAGTGGTAAAAGTCAAGGATTTTTTTAGGAGCCATAAAAGTTTCAAAAGTCATATTTTATGCCTTTTTATATATCAACGTCGATTTTATCGTATCAAATGTTTGAAGAAATAATGCGTACAAGATTTTTTTTCAAATTATTACTTGTTAGTTATCAGATTGAGGAGCCGTGGCTTACTGGTTAGTGCAACTGCACAGTTAAAGTCCCTCTGAAGGGCACCGTCTGAGCCCCAATATCTGGGGGGGAAAATGACGTTAAAACTAAAAAAACAAAACTTGTTAGTTATCAGATTGGACAAAGATGACGAGGTGCCTAATCGTTATTACGTGTTTTTAGGGTTGTAAATCCTAATATAAAAGTATCAATCCCTTTGTATTACCGGAATTTGAATGGAAACTTGGTTGAAACAAGATGCATAATTAGTTCCACTGGTGCAAGGTTAATAAATTTAGGTATATAGACGATACAGTGTTAATAAGACCCAGTAAAACAAAGCTTCAGCAGGAACTTGGAAAAGTACAAAATCCAGTTAACAATACCGCTTACAGCTAAATACAAAAAAACAATTTTCGTCTTATACTCTTTTTCGAATTTCTAGTAATGACACAGCTTGAGATTATTCGGATGCCAATTATATCGCTTGCCATTGTATTTTGTTTGTACTGGAACAATTTGTATCTGAAGCTGTATCTGTATCTGTACCTGTATGATACTCGAAAGTATCCCACTTAATGAGCAAAAGTACTCGAGGAAATTCTGTGTGAGCAGTGATGTTATTGGTTGCATTGAGAAAAGGCCTGTTGTAGCTCTATTTTAAACCCAGGTGTGGTTGTACAGTTTTTAGCATTTTTTGGTACGATGTTCGAGTCCATGGTGGTTTTTGGTACAAATGAGTTCTTGTTGAAGTCAATACAGCACAATAGTAATTTGATGGATTTCTGATATGATTTACGTTATGGTCTTATGTTTGGTGTAATATGCATAGAATCTGTGGGGAAGGCCACCAAGATGTTATTTATAATCAAGAATAAGATCAGATATTTATCTCTCCTCCTTTCTGAGAGTTGCGGCTGTTTTAATTTCTTCATCATCCCTGTCACGCTGCTTGTGGTGTGATGGCCATTGGTTACATATATTACAGATTTTCGTTACATATTTTCTAATTTTTCTATGTCGCTTTTCATTTAAGAATTGCAAACTACACATTCATAATCTAGCACAGATCTTACAAGAACGATGTATCCTTTTCCTTTGAAGTTGTTGTTGTTGTGTTTTAAGTTGTGCCATATGAAACCTAGAGTGCTGTTGGCACAGTTGCAGGTCTTGTTTATGGAACTGTTCCACTTCAGACCTTTACTAATTATGACTTCAAGATATGGGTAGTTCTCCACCTGCTGCAACATATGATTTTTGAAGAAGTAAAGGTATGTTGATGTTTTGCTATCTGCGAACACTCAAGAGGTAGCACTTTGTTGCGCAAAACTTATTAACCCAATTTGCCTGTCCATTTCTCTAGTGCATTGAGCTCATCTTATACTGCAGTGTTGTTTGAAAGGTTAGACTTATCTCTGTAAAGCAGGAAGTCATCTGCAAAGAGACATTCTTGGAATGTTATGCTGCGAGGACAACCATGCACGTGGTAAAAGAATAAGAGAGAACCGAGTGCTGGGTCCAGGGCACCCTTGGATCTACTATGAATTGGACTAACACCTTATCCTCTACAAGTAATTTCTGATTCCAATTGGTTAGAACGGACGAGATTCAGTTTAAAAGGTTACTCCTAATGCCATAGTTCTCGAGTTTGTATAGTAATTTTCTGTGCGGTAACGTAGCAAAAGCTTTTCTAAAATCAAGTATCATCCGATCTACCTGTTTTCTTTGGTCAAAGTTACACACGCAGTCATCCATTGTTGCTAATTCTATCATTAGGGAAAATGTTGTGAGCTCTGAAGGATTAATCAGAGCTTGGATAAAACATTGAGCCGTTGTTGTAATTTCTTTACTGTATTTTTAGATACTCGATTGTAGTTGGACACATTTAGAGCTTTGCCAACAAACTTCATAAAAGCTTCGATTGGATTCGCAAATAGACCCAATGACGGTTTGTTTGTTTTTGTTGTTGTATCTTTCAACTCTTCCATGGCTGGGGAGTTAAATGGGTAAACATTGTCAGACAGCCGATTTTCCAGATTTTTATAAGGACTATCTACATATGCATGGTATAATATAAAATAAAATTTGTTGAAATGACAAACTGGAATGCTGAAAATAACCATATCTTTTGCATCAGTGGTATAACTATGGTACTGGTGCAAATTAATTGACTGCTACTGAATCCCAACAATTTAATGATATGCTATGTTATCTGAGTAGATGGTAGATTTGCTTTTCTGTGAACATGTTGAAATCAAGGTAAGTATGCATTTTTTGAACGTTGTGAAAGAACAAATGATAAGATCGAAGTCTTCCATACCATCTATTTCTGCAGAGGTACCACGGCCTGCTAACTTAATGCTTTCGTGTTTTTTTCTTAATTTTTATAGTATCACGACATGTTGCCCTTAAAGTTGTACAATACAACTTGCACTAACAGCTGAATCTGCCTAAGTCTGTGTACTTCCTCATTTTCTGGGCTTAGGTACCCACACATTTCTATTCAGACAAGCTTACCGGTCTCTTTTCAAGTATGGCTCTTCTTTCTGTGTAGCAAAATTGGTTAAACCTGTCTGACTCATTACTGACCTGGAATGGCACATGCAGAGGACATTTAGGTCATTCATTTCCCATAGCTCATGTTAAGGAAACATAAAAATGGGCTGATATTTTTTTATATGGAGTCTATTTAATTCAGGTTAATCTTACAGAATTTGTGAATTCCTAACTAGAGCAGTACACCTATTTTTCTTTCCCCACTGTATTTGCAATTGTTAACGATGGTCTGTACTTTATAGTCTTTCTTGTTTTGTAATGGTGATGCCAAATTTGGTTTCCACTTGCAGTTTAGTGTTGATATGGAGGAGACTCATACTATAGGCCCAATCATCTGATTTAAATACAGCTTCTTAAGCTGCAAATTCTTCCTTCATTTCATCACGGATTAAGACTTCCTACAAGTTTTTACCGATTCTCTTCCCTCCCATATTTATTGCAGTCTACTGCTTACGGAGACCGACGTTTCTAGGCAAAATATTTCCTTAGTAACAACACATAAGGTTTATTTCCTTTACCTCGTGTCAGCTTTTCCTTTCTGTTTTTGTTGTTGCTTTNTATGGCTCTTCTTTCTGTGTAGCAAAATTGGTTAAACCTGTCTGACTCATTACTGACCTGGAATGGCACATGCAGAGGACATTTAGGTCATTCATTTCCCATAGCTCATGTTAAGGAAACATAAAAATGGGCTGATATTTTTTTATATGGAGTCTATTTAATTCAGGTTAATCTTACAGAATTTGTGAATTCCTAACTAGAGCTGTACACCTATTTTTCTTTCCCCACTGTATTTGCAATTGTTTTGTAAGACTCGGAAAATCACAATTTTTACAAAAATCTTTTGGTAAAGTATTTTTATATGTGTCCATCACAATTACATTTTCCCCTGGCAGTACAATTTTTGTGAACACACTTATAATAATAGTGCTTCTTCCCTTTCTAGATTCGATTACAGAACACCGAAAATTTCTTAAGTTACTTTTCGGAAGAGAAAATTTTTTATTTAATAAAAACAAGACAACAAGACTGGACAGATCTTCGATACGAAAATCACCTGGAAAAAGGAAAAATGCTACATACCTGGCTCTTTCTTCTCTCTCCACACAAACTATTCACGGAAGCCAGTCAATCACATCTTATACCTTATGAGAAACTAAAGTAAAATGCAGTGTTGGCTTTAAGAAGCCACGGCTTTCATCTTGCTTATGAATGATGAAAGAAGTGACTCAATATACTATTGACAAATTTCATGCTGCTCTTGGTAAAACATATTCTTATTTTGATCAACTCAACATATTACATGAGAAGAAGAACAAATCAAAGTGTCATAAGCCTCAGTGATGATGCCAATAAAATTGAATGCGAGTTAATTCCCGACGTTTTGCTGATAAAAAATCTACTTTTTTCACAAAAACAGTTGGAGTAAAATATTGAAAATCTGATGAAGATAATCATAAAAAATATGATCTCTAGTCTGGAAGCTGTAGGTGCACTTCATCTGCTTTTACGATATCCTTCGACAAAGGTTGTAGCGCCAGGCAGGCAGTTTCGCCCAGCTTTATGTGTTCGACAGCCAGCTTCGTTTGTGATCATTTGGAGGCTCTTCTCCCAGGGACTCCTCGGCCATGTATTATTCTGCTTAACTCGTACAACGTCAAACCATCGCAAAGATTACAAATAATGACAAGCCAATACAAAAAGCGAAAGTGACGTTTAAGACAAGAAAATTTAAAATATAATGACAGTCAATAGGATGATGAATTCAGGTACCGTCACACAGATCTCATCTAAAATGTCATACAAAATATCCAACAGTGTGCGATCCTCTAGTAGAACATGATCACAGAAGGTGACTGTCAGACACTTAAAATAGTCCAATACGTTGACTTTCCTACAGAAATGTATTGTTGTCCATAGTGACAACATACTCTTTACGACAGTAGTTGTAACAAATACACCTAGAGGCATTGACAAGTTTTGTTATATGCAAGGGGCATTTTTGGTTTAACTGTATGGTAAGGTTGATTTCATCTAGTTTAATTACAGTTGTATTAAGTGATACAGGATATTTTGCGTTTACCCAGTTCTCTATGGGCCCCCTTGACATCTAAATTAGATCCGCTCAGTCCGGATTACACTCATTTATTTACAGTTCTTGTACGCAATTTTATGATGATTAAATATAAAGAGGAAAATTAACAATACCACACGTACGGTTGTTACAAACCAACGGAATAATACAAAGATAAATTACACTGGTCAACAAAAAAATATTTTTTCTTTAACACGATTCACATTAGCTTTTTCTAAATTTGACGCGCTGATTTCAAATCTGAAGTCCGTTTTTCTCTATCACGTCAGGGTTTTTTTCTACGGGACACCACCGATTTGATGAAAACAACCTTTTCGGCAAAATCTCCCAAAAATGGAATAATAACAAAATTTCCCCAAAAGTAGATAAATGGTGTGGGAACCTTGTACTCAATTTGACCTGTCCCTTTAGAAAGCAGGGCAAATTAAATAATATATCAATGTACTGTCGTTTCGACTCAAATGAGAGTGTCAAACACAGAAATTCCATGCTATCATGAATAGTGAGTTACTTTTGCATGTATGACATACGAGACTTAATGAAAGTATTGTCTATAGCAGAGCAAGTACTGCTTCACGCCTATTAAAGCACTCAAGTAAAGACAGGCAGACAATATTCTAAAAGCAAATAATATAATTCAGCAAACACTGCAAAGTACTGCTAATCTAACGTGCACATGAACACTCCATGTACCACTGTGTCAGCTTATCAATGTCGAATAACAAGAGATACAACAGCTGTGAGGAGCCTAAGGTTTGTCTTGATCGCCTACAACACAATCAAAGTAGTTCTTGTACGCATTGCAGGGAGCTGTAGTAAGTGACCTTCGCTGCGATTGAAGAGTATATTTTCCACAAACATAATAAAAGTAATCAGGGTTGTTTTTGCATCCTCGCCGAGGGGGCATCCTGGTAAAGTATGAAGCTGATACTACTTACAAGGTGCTCAAAATACTATAACGTCAATCATAAGTGTATGCACCCAAGTAGAAGCTAATGGTGGCCTTCCATCTAAAATAATCTACCTTCAGGTACGCTCCTTGGTGTTATCTCTCAGCGAATATGTTTACATGAATTCATAGATGCATTGTCTTTGTGTCCTAACTAAGTGTTACATAATATGTAAATAATTAATCTTTGCCTGTGCCGAAAGCATGAGCAACCGTTCCTTTGTTCTATGATGTCAAAACTAAGCTTTATGTTCCTTTGACTTTTGTGTGAGCTACAGCTCCCCACACTCGTTGGAACATGAACAGCGTGCTTACATGTAAGAAGTTTATTGTTCAAGCCGTTGCATTGCGTAATAATCGCACCATGGTGTGAGTGCACAGGGACGCTAACTAGGAAACCAGAATCTCCTGTTACTGACGCAATGCAGATGTCACTACTCTATTGACATTTTAGCACCTGTGAAACCCTTTTTGGAACAGATGCTTTTGTTGGTCCAAAGGCCGAAAATTAGTTAAAATTTGTTAAAAAATTAATTAATATTCAATTAAAAAAAAATCTGACGTGATGGATAAAATTAAAATGTAGATTCGTGCTCAGCACCCCAGAACTGACCAGAAAATGTAAAAGAACCTCATGTTACAAAAATGCTGTTGATCAGTGTTAGTAGATAAAAAAAACCATAAAGCCGGTTAACAACATCCTGTTTACAAGCTGCAGCCTACCAAATTTTCTAACTTGCAACACTTACCACTGTTATAGTAAAAGACTTGAATTCATCCTAAATAGACATATATTACAAGGCAAGGAGTCAGTATCATTATCACCATCATCGCAACTTTACGAAGAACTCGTCAAAGAGCAATCATTGCAACTTTACAGATTCCTCCAGACTTCCTTATCCTGAACCAGTCTTGTCACTACCACCAGAGTCACCCCTGTTATCTGCTTCACACTGTTTGAAGAAGGTGTCTTAGGTCTTCCTCTCTTTTCCTTGCCGCCTTGGCAAGTAATTGAAAAGTGAAATTTCGCCGATTTCCAGGCACAAAGACTACGCACAAACGCTACATAAACGTGTCATACTTAATGTGGTCAGAAACAATTCTTATTGCTACCTTATTACACAAAGCAAAAGAGAAAAAAATACATCGGAAATGATCTCACTAACTTCAATGTGGTCCTATCAAGGATTGATACGCCAACTGACAAAAAACCTCTCATCATTAACAGGTGAAAAAACGAGGCTATGCAAAATTATAATTAGATATAATTTACAACGAAAATATCACAGTTAAAAGCTTAACAAGAAAAAGACTCCATCTTAACGATCTGAAATTGGTTAGCTTGCTGTAAATTTTGTAAGAAAAATTCACAATTCTGGAAATTCATTTTTACAAGTCAGCAGTTTTTGGACCAAAGTTTACCTCAAACTATTGAGACAACCATTACTGCGCTTGAAAATATACCCAGTTTAAACAGTCCACATTTATGTCTCTGGGGCAGTGATAGTCCGGAAAACAATCTCTATTACCTAAGAACATCTATCAATAGGCAATTTATAGGTTCACGTCAATGTTAATCCTTTGAGAAATCAAATTGATACTTTGCAAGGGTTAATCACATGAAGTTTACATATTCTTCTAATTAAAAATATAAACTTAATGACTCTTTTCTTGATATCCAGTTTATTATCCACTGTCTTACCACTACCTAGGCTTATGAGAAACAACAAAAAAGTAAATATAATGCTTTATGTTCGAGAAGATATTCCACTTCACTTGTTAATTAAAATGGAATTAGAAAGAATTTTACAAAAGTATTTTCTCCGTAAATCTTATTAATTTCAGAAAAAAAATCCGATTGATAGGCTGCTTCCTTAATCAATTGTCATTTTTAATCATCTCATATCAGGAAAAAAAACCTTTCTCGTGTAAATACATAAATCCTATCGTAATAGGTGATTTAACTACTAATCAAGATAACACTACTCTGCAGGTTTTGTTCAACATACAATTTTTAACAAACCTAATAAAAGAGCTCACAAGATTTATAAATCCTAACAAGGCACTTTGCATGGGTGCGTACCATATGCAAGTAGTTATTTACAAGAATCGTATCACGTTCATCCAACAAAATACCTTGTATGTCTCTTAACCATAAAAAATAACCCAAACGTCATGGAAGTTTACTCAACAAGCAGGTTCGAACCCCAGCAACATCCCCGTAAGTACAGCGCACCAAATTGCTTCTCCGTAATAAATGGTATACTAATGAGTTTGTGGATATTTTCGGATCAATCAATTAAATGGTACAAAGAAAACATGAACTAAGAAAAATCACACTCTGCGCCAAAGTGGGTTCGCTTGGTTAGCGTGAAAGGCCTAAAAAAGGTATCTTAATAACAATAAGGAATTTCAGTCAGATCTTCTTGACAATATTCATGATTTAATCTCAGGGCAACTGTATGATATATAATTGAGTTTGGTTTTCAAGACATCTTTTGGATCAAGGATCAAGTTCAGTTGACAACAACAACAATGATAAATAGGGTCCTAAATATGATGTTCCTTGGAAAGTCTTTTTCTTTATTAAAGTATCTATAATGCCATTGATAAGCAAGCAACCATAAACATTGATACTTTAGAAGTATATTAATTCCCTTTTTATAGAAAATAAACTTTGAGCGCCTTTTCCACCAGATCAACGTCACTCAATAAATTCAAAAAGTATGGTAAGGCAAACAAATAAGAAATCTTAATCTCCCAAAATAAACTGTTATCCCAATCTTCTCATATAGACAGATGTCTATGTTTACTCTTTACTCTTTCCATGGATTTGATGAAATTATACCAACTTAATGACAAACTCAAGAATTTTGGGGAACCGGCCAACAATGTTAACATTCTCATCAAAATAAATGTCACTTATATGAAATGCATCTTTCACTGTGAGAAAACAACCGGGTTAAATGCAATCCTTGGGTCATGTGTTCCCGAAAGCGGATAAAAAAAACGCGAAATGAATAGCAGTTATAACCAAATCAAATAACAGCAACATGAGGAAAAAGCGGCAAATAAAAGCAAATGGAACAGGTAGGACGGCAATAATGATCCCAATAAGGAGTACATAAAAGGTACAGCCGGACTGAAAAAAGGTACCAACTAAAAGCCGTTTCAGGTACCTGAAATAAAAACCGTACCGGCTTATACGAGTAAAAATTAACCTTGCAATATTAGGACCTACATTTCGTTTTTTTTTATATCAACTTCCAAAAATGATGTATGATCTGACTTTGTGTCAACAATTTCTACTTATTAATATCGACAAAAGAAAAGACATGACTGAGAATGGTGGATATGGGATATGAAAAGTAAACATCATAAACAACGTAAACACCGAACACAACTACTTAGAAGCTTGACGACATTACAAAAGGTTTTCAAAAAATCATAGAACTAACTCCTTTAAAAACTAATCTTTCACGTGCATGGTTAAAATTTCATTTTAAACATTAACTTAACAAAGATATCATTGAAATTCCAGTTTACTATATTCCTATTTGCCTAAATAGCTTGAAAACCTTGTTCCTTAATTTTGGTAAAACGTTTTCGTGGCCACGTTATGACGGTCGGACTCTAAGAACGACAACGTTTTCATGCTACATGTAAATTCTTTGCGTTATTATCTGCACAACATGATGAACTTAAAAGTACGAGTCATAATTTACACTAATTATGTCAAACGCATCCCAGTGATTTGTTACATATGATATTTCAGTAGAACTGTTAGTCTCTAAATTGCCACTCTTGACGACACATCGGGCACAGTTGTTGAACTTGTTGTGAATTTAACCACTTAAGGATACAGTGCATATGGAATACGTGAGTACATTTGCCCCATACTACAATGAAAAAATGATAAGCTGAAATTAATTTTAGCATACAAGTCTTATACTAAATTGTAGACTAATGTAACATAAGAGCAAAATAAATGTTTATGCAGCTAATAAGAATGCAAAATATTACTAAATCCTTTTTGGACGACAATGTGTATGATAAGTGTTACATCATTGCAAAATGCAGGTTTCAAGTGTTTTGCATAGCAGCAAGAAAAAACAACCTTGCCTTAGTTAACAAAACATAGGTAAAACATTTTCCTGGCTCAAAGGGAGTCAAATATTTCGAAATGTTTATGCTCAAGTACAAGATAACTTCACCAAAATGGCCAGTTTGTTGTGAGAGGCGAGAAAAGCTTGCATGTGTACTAGTAATGAAATAATAAAGTCATATCTGAAGTGCTGTTCCTAAATAGCTCTCTCTTAACAAAACTTGGCCTAAAGTTATTTGTAATAGCCATAATTAGTCATTCAGTAAATATCTGCATATTGGAGTCATGGGCAAAAGATGACAAAAAATCAGACAGTGCTGTTGCTTCCCTGTTGACCTACCAATGGCGGCAAGAAAGAGGGTTGACAAGATGTTGACAAGACAACATTTGTAGTCTTTTCTCCATCAGCATATTGTTGCTTTCCTTTCCAGTTTCTATACATCCCATAATGGTTTCTCCCCAAGGAGATAAACAGACTTTTTCCTACAATCTCTATAAAATTTTGTCATGCTCTGGAGTAGCTCCTCCTCCCCTTCATATATATATATATATATATATATATATATATATATATATATATATATATATATATATATACTCAATCTGCAGACAGTACTGTTTCGCCCTTTGTGGGCTCGTCAGTGCANATATATATATATATATATATATATATATACTCAATCTGCAGACAGTACTGTTTCGCCCTTTGTGGGCTCGTCAGTGCAGCACAGAGCTTCTGAGAAATAACTCTCTGGCCAAGTTGCCGGAGCAAACACAGGTTAAAGACTTATTGTGGGATCATGCCAGATTGCTCAAACTACACATGCGCAGTGAGCATTGCATTACGCTAACAAAAGGTTCCCATCTCAGATAGAGTGCTCAACCAAACTTTCGTAAGGGAGTGTTATAGCTTATATATATATAGCTTTCCAGTAAAAATGTGACTACCCTATAGTCATACTTCTAAAATGTGTTAGGTTATACAATAATAACAACAATTACATTTCATATGTTCAAGGCCATATTGACTCCTTACCCAGAGGGCAGTCATCTCCTGGCATTTTACAATCTGGACAACAACCATCAAACTGCATCCTACATATGCCACAATTTTCATCATTTGCTGTCCAATGCCATGCAGCTACAGCTGTCCATCTGTAAAATGTTATGTACAAACAAAAGTTCAATAAGTATGTACAAAGCCAGGAATGATTTAAGAAAAAATATTACTGCCTATTGTACTGCAAATGGTAATATCTGGCATGACATACCCATCTACCCAGGCAACATATACTTTTTCATTCACATATGTACCAGATGTATTTTAAAAAGTTACAAAACATAGAAATAACGGATGAATAATATCATTATTTCAAAACCTTACTGAGTTAGTCCAGTCTTCAATGAAAATATAATTACATTCAAAAAAGTCACAGCATAACATATATGGTTTTTTTTGCTTAGCATCATTTGTCCCCAGCAAATGAGGCTCAGATGGTGCCCTTCAGAGGGACTTTGTTTTGGCAGGGAGGCATTACTTGGCTGGATGCCCTTCCTGATCCCAACCAATGGCTTTTTCTTTTGTAAAGCTCCAAATTCTCCTCACCTGATTGGAAAATCAAAACTGGAACCCCATGGTTACTGTGCAACTACACTAAACATTAAGCCATGGCCCATCTTCAGAATAACATACATGTAGTCCATACAAAACTGTAAAAATCTTTGGCAGTATCAACTATGAAGTTTTGTATAAGACTCAGTGACTGGGTTTTCTGCTGGGCTTATGAATATCATCAAGTACATACAAGTGTTCCAGCTCAAAGTTAACCTAAGACAGAACATATTTTCTGTTTCAATGTGAACAACAAAAAGATGGCCAAGTGCAAACTGTAAGCAGTGGTACACATTTGAATGTACTGACTCACAATTTATGCCTGCTTTATAATAATCATTTTCTGTGTGGAATCATTAAAAAGGATGTATGCCTAAATCTAACAATTTTTACCCCTTCCTACCTTTGTTTACTTTCAAATTATAGAATGATACTATCAAAACAATAGGTGTTTAGTTTGGCCACACTCACTACCCTTAAACAAACATGCCTTTTCAATAGCCTTATTTCAGCTAATATTAGGCTTTGTCCCTCATCAGTCTATTTTACCAAAGGTTTAGGTATGTTATTCTTGAAGTAAATTGTCATAGATTTAACTAAGGCTTTGTGTCAGACCAGGCTGCATGCTGTTAGCAGTTTTGTTTTTAATTTGACTTACTGGATGTTATAACTAACAACTGCAGATGCACCTGGGAATATTAAATGGGGCAAAACATACCACCTTAAAGATACCAACATTACTGATGAGTTACCAATGCTATCCATTGACCAGAGAGCTAACCAGATAGATCTACACCAGAAAATAATCTTAATAAACAAATTTACCATTAACACTACCCTTAATACCATCGTCAGGAAAACCCAGGCTATATGTGTGCATACTTCACACCAAATAAATGGTTATTCCATGGTTAATGATAAAAATAAGACTGGGGTCCATTACCATGTTCACTTATCTAGGATGTCTTGTCACTTAAAACAACTCAGAAATATACCTGTATTAAAATAAGATTGGGTTAAAGCATCTTTACCAGGAAAAATTAAATCAAGGCAACCAAAGCAATTTAGCATCCATTTCAAAATTAAGCTCTACAAGAGCAATGTTTAGCATATACTGTTATATGGTGTTAATTGCATTATTGGTGGGAATCTAAAAGTAAAATGAAACAATTTAGAAGTATTTTACAAATGTCTTAAAATGATTGTGGCATAACGTTCATAATGAACATCTCAAATGAAAGCCTTTACCTCAAAATGAAATGTAGTAGTATTGTATGTAGCAGCATACTATGGATATAGCAACAAGCCAATGTCACATAAATACACAAGTCTGCACCAACTTCAAACTATAGGTCTAAGTCTATCTTAATGATTACGTCAAAAATACTTGAAAGAGCTGTGTATTGACAACTTTCTTCATTAGTAGATAAAATTTTGATAACATCAAAAGCAGTTAGCCAAGGTGACTTCATTGAAATGCTGTTCTTAAATTTCCTTTGTGTCTATGGCATTATTAACTACAGCACATTAATTCTAAATTTAAATCTTTTGGCGCAAAAGGTCACAATTTATGAGCAACCTGTATGACTGAGGTTAAGCCTCTTGAGATAAGGGTTTTCCATAAAAAGAAAGACCACTTCTACTAGTATTCCACAATGTATACTTTCTTTCTATATCTAATCTTCTTTTAAGATGTTACTAGCATCATCATCATATTCGGTTTAACATCTGTTTTACATGCTAGCATGTGTTGGACAGCATCCAAGTAAATACAGAAATAATCCAGTATACTGCTGATACCAGGGCATACCTTAGAAAAACCCAATAAAGCAAAACACAATTTAATATTTAATCATCGTTTTTAACTTCTGCTTTTGTAATTATTTATTAACTTGTGAAGCTCTACAGGTCAAAAGCAGAATTATGACTCCCTAGGTCACTAAAAAGAAGGCTGAAATGTGATGCTGAGTTAATCTGATACATTTTACTCATATAAATCTGCATCAGTGGGAGGGGAAAATACATAAGAAACATAGTTGACAGAAACCTGAAATTTGTAGTACATTGGGAAATAAATACAAGACAGCATTAACAAGAATAAAGGTTTTTTTAAAGTGTATGACAAGATGGATAAACAGTGATGACTTTAAGGTGTTATATTCAGGTGGAGTAAAACACAAAAGTGGAGTAGCTGCAATACTTTACAAAGAAAGTGCAAAGAGCTTGGTAGGATGGTGGGCTTTGTCAGATAGCATCATGCTAGAAAAACTGATAGGAAAACAAGTAAATACCAGCATCATAGATACCAATCACCAGAAGCAGCAAAGAAGAAATTCAGGAGATCTATGAAACATTGGAAAAGGCTAAAACAATGCAAGTCTAAGGATGTAACAATCATAATGTGCAACCAAAATGCAAAGGTAGGGAACAAGCTAGTTGGAGAAACTGTTAGAAAGTTTGGTCTGGGCACACAAAGTAAAAGAGGAGAAAAATGGATTCAATGGTGCAATGAGCAAGTAGTAATCAACACATGGTAGAAGCAACATTCTCACAGATTGTGGACAAGGCAAAGTCCAGAAGATAATGTCAAGCACCAGACTGACTACATTACAAAATGATACTGGAGTGCAATTCAAAGACATATCCAGACTGTGATAGTGATCACAACCTAGTCATAAGCAGCTTAAGGGTTAAGCTGAAGATGCCAAGAAAGAAAGGGCAATACCAAAAATGGAGTACAGTAAATTGTTTGAAAACCAAAGCATTCAAGAAAAATAATGGAACTTTCCAGAACTGATTTGAAGTGTTTAAAAATCAAGGGTAAACAAAATGGGAAACCTTTAAAGAAGCAACAGCATCTGCAGCAAAAGAACATCTACCTGTATGCAAGAAAAAAACAATGAACAACTGGATGACAAATGAGATCTTGGACAAAATGCAGTCCAGACAACAGATTTTCTACTGCAGATCCAAGGAATACAACCTGCAAAAGCAATGAGCTGGGCACTAAACATGGGAAGATTAAGGAAATAACTGGTTTCAAAGGCTGTTCTTCTACAGGTTGCATATGATCGAAGAATGGAGAAGTCATAATGGAAGGGGGCAAAATCCTTGGATGCTGGACAGAATACATTAGAGGACCCTTTGCAGGATAAAAGGGCTACAAGCCAAAAATAAGAAAAACATGGAGGATCAAAAAATCCCAAGATCAAAAGTTCAAGCCACATTACAAAAAATGAAAAGGAATAAGGCTGCAGGACCCAACAAAGTTGTGACCAAAATTATTGTTGTACAAGAAGACTTTGGCATTGAGAAGCTTACTGATATTCTCAATGAGGTGTATGACTGTGGATAGGTTCCAGAAAACTTTAGTAAATTGATCTTCATAGACTTTCCAAAGAAACCTGGTTCAGTTGAATGCAAAATGCACAGATCAATTAGCTTAAAGAGCCACATGGTTAAAATTCTATGTAACATTTTGATGATGAGAATAAGAAGTAGGTAAGGAACAGCTTGGGTTCATTCAAGATGCTTGCACAAGGAATGTGATCTTTGTTCTGATAGCATTATCAGAAAGAGCTACTGAGATGCAGAAGGATTTATATGTGTGCTTTATCAATTACACAAAGCCATTTGACAAATTGCAGCATGAAGCACTTTTCAACATGTTAGAATGTTTAGATCTGGATGGAAAGGATTTAAGAGTTTGTGCAATCTTTTCTGGGAGCAGACAGCATGTATGTGAGTAGGAAATGACACAAGCTCATACAACAACATGAGAAGAGGCCTTCGACAGGGATGTGTGCTTAGCCCAGACATTTTTAACCTTCACAGTGAAATTATTCTTTGAGAAATAACACCATCAGAGGGGATTCTTGTCTGAAGACACAACATTAACAACCTAAGATATATCAATAATATGCTCTTGATTCCTGAGCCAGAAAAAAATGCTATAAGAGATACTAGACAAAGTGGTTGCATCCGACAAAAGGTAAGGGCTTACCATAAACTGTAAGAAGGCAATGTATGATAGTAAGTAAACAAAAAACAGACAAACAGTATAAGATACTGGTCAGGGATGCCCTAATAAATCAGGTATAGAATTTCACTTATCTTGGCAGCATGAAAACTGAAAATAGCAAATGTGACCAAGAAATTAGCAGATGAATCAGAATAGCAAATGCAGCATTTGAGAAAATAGACAGCATGATGAAAACCAACAAAATCTCTATAATGACTAAGATCAGAAAGCTGAACTGCTATGTGTTGTCTCACATATGACAGCAAATGCTGGACCTTGTTGCAAAGTATGCAGAAATGAATAAAAGCAGCAGAGTTGTGGTTTCTCAGGAGAATGATGAGAATATTCTGAATATAATGATTAACAAATCAGGAAGTGCTGGAGAAAGCAAGAACAAAACGTTTTCTTCGATGAACCATCCAAAAAAGACAGTTGGAATTTTGGAATATGTAGTGTGGAAGGACGAGCTAGAACATCTTAGTGTGACAGGCAAGATCAATGAAAAACAAAGCAGGGGAAAACAATGCATAACATACATGGCAAGCATAAGTAGATGGATTAATGTAGAGGAGCAAGAACTGTTAACAGCCATAAAAAACTGGAAGAGGTGTAAGTCCATGATCATCAAAGTCCTAGCAGGTCATGGCACCTGATATATATATATAACAAAATCATCCCCTTATTTTTACATACTCAGCTCTATTCCAACTTTTGATAGCCCATGTAGCATAGAAATAAAGAAGAGCATTGCCACATCAAAAAAAACTTTTAATCAACTTTAAAATGCACTGAAATGCAGAAACAAATATGAATACAAAAACTAGTCATGAATGCTTATGCTTATGCTTATGGTTCTGATATTTAAATCTGAGTAACTAAAGGTAACCTCCTGAGATGTACCTTATAGGAAATATGCTCAGAATTTCATGGATCTATAAGACATAATTACCATTTCAATCTTTTATGCGGAAAATTCAGTCATTTTTATAAAGTTGAACAATGAAGTACTACCAATGGGTAAAATAAAAAAGCTTTGATATCAACCATCAGAAAAAGATGGGTACAGTTTGTTGGTCATTGAAACTACAAACAGAATTAGAAATCAATGCATTGGTTTGAAGAGTCAGTATCAAACCTTGCAGAAGGTGACAAAGACTTACATACCTTAATGGCCTTTACAGCTATACTGCACTAAAAAGAGGGAGCTGTAATGGCCTTATCAAAATATGAAATGGTTTCAAGGAAGATGATTGCTATACTTGATAAGTTTTAGTACACGAGGATAATGGCAATAGCGAATATAACGATACAAATGTTGTTCAACAGAGCTAACATCTGCAAGCTCAATTCAATATTGCAAAACTTAATTTTTGCTGGCTTACTCAAATAATCATTGCTTTGGTTTGTTATACTGCTAGAGAAACAAAATAAGTCATTATTTTCAACACCAAATTGATGTGATTCTTTCATGACGCTTGGGTATGTGCCCATTTAGTTTATTACAAAATTAATGTATTCAAGATAAATGCAGTGCCAAACTTTAGGTCCAACTGTGATCCTATGCCCCTTCTTACAGCTCTTGCAATTGAGGCAAAGTCTGTTCTGCTACTAAATGTAAACTCCTAGTTGATGATAAGCCTGGATGAAAATTCTGCTGTGATTTTCTTGCCACAGAAATAGATTTTTAAAAAATTGTGAAAAGGTATCATTTTCTTTTATTACCATCTTGAGAATTTGTCATCTAAGCATTGTATGTATAACCACTCACCACGGAATTTAACCAGATAGCACGAAACACACGTAGATGGTGTGACAGTGAAACAGTGTCCTCAAGTTTGTGCTAAATTTTATTGTACGAGTGATGGATGAAGTACTGGAGGTGAAGTAGTGAAATGTACTGTGGCTTGTATTAGGATTAATGAGAGATGATGTTGTTACAAGTTCCCATGTCTGGTAGGTTTAATTATTAACAGCCCTGGTCTTTCAATCTGACAAAAAAAGTAATACAGAGAACATTGCACAAGTACGTACATTTGAGTAAAAAGAATGAATAAAAAGCAACTTTAAGTAGGATAACAACAAACCTCTTCACTTGAATCTTCATTTCATCTAGAAATGACGAAAGGCAACTTCTTATTTCTCGGTCTTTGAATCTTTGGCCGCTTTTCTGAACATACCAACAAAAATTACAAATTTAATCCAGAAGTTGTTGATGGCATAGAAGCTAACTATCTTGTTTGTATTCACCTTGCTCTTCTCAAAGTAACCAGTTTTTCAAAAGCTTAAATTGTTTTTCATCAAGGCAAACAGTGTCATCCCACTTCAAAAAAAACCCAGCATAACCCCATCAATGGTGGGCTGAGCAACAGTCATTCTCCTCTCCGGATAATTTATGCAGAGGACCAATTTTCTTCACAAAATCCAACTGTGCTCCAACTTTCAAAATGAGAAAGGATGACAAAAGTTGTTGCCAGGTCACATAAAAATTAGAAGCAAATCAGTTTGGAAGCACAGCTTTTCCATTCTGAATCCGGTCTACCATGAATTATTTTAACCACAGTCTCTTTATGAGCTTTCTATTTCAATTTAAGCAGACATTTGATAGGTGCATTATTATTGTTGCATTTTTTGTATGTCCATTTTTATCTTTCTGTCTGTCTGTCTGTATGTATGTATGTATGTATGTATGTATGTATGTATGTATGTATGTATGTATGTATGTATGTATGTATGTATGTATATATGTATATATGTATATATGTATGTATGTATATATGTATGTATGTATATATGTATGTATGTATATATGTATGTATGTATATATGTATGTATGTATGTATGTATGTATGCATGTATGTATGTATGTATGTATGTATGTATGTATGTATGTGTCTTCTTCTTCTTCTTCTCGAGTCACTACGTATCATCAGATGATTCCATTCCAGTCCAGTGTTGGATACATTGCCGGCACTAGGGTTTAGATCAGCTATGTCCTCTTGGGTGCAGGATGTGGGGAGGAGTGGACAGACAAGGAGATGTTGCATGGTCTGAACCTCTCCACACTGGTGAGGGATGTCGCCATCCTCATTAACCCCCCACTTTGTTGGTTTGCTTTGCATTGGCCGACAGCAGTTCTCAAGCGATTGCGGTAAGACCAGAGTGATCATGCTTCACTGGCGCCAGATGTAAGAGATTATGTATGTGTGTATGTATGTATGTATGTATGTATGTATGCATGTATGTATGTTTGTACAGGGTTACCCAAAAAAGTGTCTCTCGTGAAAACATCCATAAAATCTTTAATAGCTGACCAATTCCCATGAAGTTTCAGGTTTATGAAGAGGACTATGTGCAAGGTCGAATAACAAAGATAAGATTCAAACATGCCTTTGACAGTTCAAGAAAATGTATTTTGCGTTCAGACTTACTTTGGGATAAAGTCAATGGTGACTGTGCAAGCACGCTTCAGAAAACGATTCGGATGTCATCATTTTCCAGCCATCAGAGATATGTACAGATGGGTCAACAAATTCAGAGCCCAGCGTACAGTCTTAAACTTGAATGCTAAGGGTAACAGAGCCTCTCATTCTGGTCGGTCTAAAGTTCTAGATCATCAGCCAATATTAATGCTGTCCGAGAGTCGGTTGGTCGTAGTCCTCACACGTTGTTCCACCGTCGCAGCCAGGAAATTGGAATTCCTCGGGAGTTCATGGGATACAGATCAAATATAGACTTACTCGAAGGGACAGGGATATGCGTGTAGTGATGTGTCGATGGTTCTGTGACAAAGTTGATGTTTGGTTCTCTGATGAGGTACACTTCCTTTTGTCTGGACATGTGAACTCAAAGAACAACATCTGGGGAACAACACCTCCTGAGGACTATCTGCAAAGGCCACTGCATTCCATCACATGCACAGCATAGGTTGCAATGTCCAAACACGGGATAATCGGGCCCTTTTTGTTTGAGGGCGAGAACCAACATGCAGTCACAGTAAATACAGAGCGTTATCTAGGGGCTTTTAGGAAGTTTTTGACAACCTTAGGTAGACGTAGAGGTGTTGTAAGAGATGGAAAGTGGTCTTAACAGGATGGGGAAACTCTCCAAATTTCAAACGACTCATTGAAATGGCTGAGGGGACGCTTTGGCGTTCGTCTTATCAGTAGGGGGGTGTATCCTGAATTGGTGTCACACTCGCCGGACCTCAACCCTCCAGATTTTCACCTGTGGGGTTACCTGAAAAAAACGTCTATCAGGACAATCCTTAGACTACCCCTGAACTGAAGGCAGCTATCACTGCCAAAATCAGGAGAATTCCTAGGAAGGAGTGTGTCAATGTAATTGACAATTTTGCACGTCGCATTCAGGTGTGCTTGCAGCACAAACGTGAACATTTGGAGCATACCATGGAACGGCAGTAAAACAAGGACTGGCAAATATTACTGAGATTGAGTGAATATGTCACGCATAAGCTGATGTTAATTTGCACCAAGCTTAGTTGGTTTACTATTGAAATTGCGTGTTTTATGGATGTTTTCACGAGAGGCACTTTTTTGAATCACACTGTATGTATGTATGAATGTATATATGTTTGTATGTATGTGTGTATGTATGTATGCATGTGTGTATATATAACGATGGGTTTATGTGTGTATGTATTTGTAAATGTATTTATATATGTATGTGTGTATGTAAGTATGTATGTATGGGGCTAATCATAAAGAAGTAAAATTATTATTTATGAAATCACAACAAAGATCAGAAGAAAGAACGGGGGTATTCTCGATGAAAACAGTGAAATGATCAAAAAGTCTNTATGTATGTATGAATGTATGTATGTATGTATGTATGTATGTATGTATGTATGTATGTATGTATGTATGAATGTATGTATGTATGTATGTAATGTATGTATGTATGAATGAATGTATGTATGAATGTATGTATGTATGTATGAATGTATGTATGTATGTATGAATGTATGTATGTATGAATGTATGTATGTATGCATGTATGTATGTATGTATGAATGTATGTATGTATGTATTAATGTATGTATGTATATATGTATGTATGTATATATGTATATATGTATGTATGTATGAATGTATGTATGTATGTATGTATGAATGCATGTATGTATGTATGAATGTATTTTTGTATGCATGTATGTATGTATGTATGAATGTATGTATGTATGTATTAATGTATGTATGTATGTATGTATGTATGTGTCTTCTTCTTCTTCTTCTCGAGTCACTACGTATCATCAGATGATTCCAGTCCAGTGTTGGATGCACTGCCGGCACTAGATCAGCTATGTCCTCTTGGGTGCAGGATGTGAATGTACAGGGTGACCCAAAAAAGTGTCTCTCGTGAAAACATCCATAAAATCTTTAATAGCTGACCAATTTCCTTGAAGTTTCAGGTTTATGAAGAGGACTATGTGCAAGGTCGAATAACACAGATAAGATTCAAACATGCCTTGGACAGTTCAAGAAAAGGAATTTTGCGTTCAGACTTACTTTGGGATAAAGTCAATGGTGACTGTGCAGGCACGCTTCAGAAAACGATTCGGATGTCATCATTTTCCAGCCATCAGAGATATGTACAGATGGGTCAACAAATTCAGAGCCCAGCGTACAGTATTAAACTTGAATGCTAAGGGTAACAGAGCCTCCCATTCTGGTCGGCCTAAAGTTCTCGGTCACCAGCCAATATTAATGCTGTCCGAGAGCCGGTTGGTCGTAGTCCTCACACGTTGTTCCATCGTCGCAGCCAGGAAATTGGAATTCCTCGGGAGTTCATGGGATACAGATCAAATATAGACTTACTCGAAGGGACAGGGATATACGTGTAGTGATGTGTCGATGGTTCTGTGACAAAGTTGATGTTTGGTTCTCTGATGAGGTACACTTCCTTTTGTCTGGACATGTGAACTCAAAGAACAACATCTGGGGAACAACACTTTCTGAGGACTATCTGCAAAGGCCACTGCATTCCATCAAATGCACAGCATAGGTTGCAATGTCCAAACACGGGATAATCGGACCCTTTTTGTTTGAGGGCGAGAACCAACATGCAGTCACAGTAAATACAGAGCGTTATCTAGGGGCTTTTAGGAAGTTTTTGACAACCTTAGGTAGACGTAGAGGTGTTGTAAGAGATGGAAAGTGGTCTTAACAGGATGGGGAAACTCTCCAAACTTCAAACGACTCATTGAAATGCCTGAGGGAACGCTTTGGCGTTCGTCTTATCAGTAGGGGGTGTATCCTGAATTGGTGTCACACTCGCCGGACCTCAACCCTCCAGACTTTCACCTGTGGGGTTACCTGATAAAAACGTCTATCAGGACAATCCTTAGACTACCCATGAACTGAAGGCAGCTATCACTGCCAAAATCAGGAGAATTCCTAGGAAGGAGTGTGTCAATGTAATTGACAATTTTGCACGTCGTATTCAGGTGTGCTTGCAGCACAAACGTGAACATTTGGAGCATACCATGGAACGGCAGTAAAACAAGGACTGGCAAATATTTATTACTGAGATTGAGTGAATATGTCACGCATAAGCTGATGTTAATTTGTACCAAGCTTAGTTGGTTTACTATTGAAATTGCGTGTTTTATGGATGTTTTCACGAGAGGCACTTTTTTGAATCACACTGTATGTATGTATGAATGTATATATGTTTGTATGTATGTGTGTATGTATGTATGCATGTGTGTATATATAACGATGGGTTTATGTGTGTATGTATTTGTAAATGTATTTATATATGTATGTGTGTATGTAAGTATGTATGTATGGGGCTAATCATAAAGAAGTAAAATTATTATTTATGAAATCACAACAAAGCTCAGAAGAAAGAACGGGGGTATTCTCGATGAAAACAGTGAAATGATCAAAAAGTCTCATCACAAAATTTACATACCAAAGGGAGTTAAAGATTAACGACCATGTGGGAAATTGCAACACCTTTTTATTATGGGTAGCCATCAATCACAGCGTAGTTAAACAGGTGAGCCTTGTCCTTCTTAAGAGGTGTTATTGAATAAATTTACCTCAAACACAAGCAACATCGCAAATAACTTTAAGGCTCTATACATTGACAAGNGTCACACTCGCCGGACCTCAACCCTCCAGACTTTCACCTGTGGGGTTACCTGATAAAAACGTCTATCAGGACAATCCTTAGACTACCCATGAACTGAAGGCAGCTATCACTGCCAAAATCAGGAGAATTCCTAGGAAGGAGTGTGTCAATGTAATTGACAATTTTGCACGTCGTATTCAGGTGTGCTTGCAGCACAAACGTGAACATTTGGAGCATACCATGGAACGGCAGTAAAACAAGGACTGGCAAATATTTATTACTGAGATTGAGTGAATATGTCACGCATAAGCTGATGTTAATTTGTACCAAGCTTAGTTGGTTTACTATTGAAATTGCGTGTTTTATGGATGTTTTCACGAGAGGCACTTTTTTGAATCACACTGTATGTATGTATGAATGTATATATGTTTGTATGTATGTGTGTATGTATGTATGCATGTGTGTATATATAACGATGGGTTTATGTGTGTATGTATTTGTAAATGTATTTATATATGTATGTGTGTATGTAAGTATGTATGTATGGGGCTAATCATAAAGAAGTAAAATTATTATTTATGAAATCACAACAAAGCTCAGAAGAAAGAACGGGGGTATTCTCGATGAAAACAGTGAAATGATCAAAAAGTCTCATCACAAAATTTACATACCAAAGGGAGTTAAAGATTAACGACCATGTGGGAAATTGCAACACCTTTTTATTATGGGTAGCCATCAATCACAGCGTAGTTAAACAGGTGAGCCTTGTCCTTCTTAAGAGGTGTTATTGAATAAATTTACCTCAAACACAAGCAACATCGCAAATAACTTTAAGGCTCTATACATTGACAAGGCTTAGTGTAGGAGACTGTCACACTGATTTTTGCCCAACTACACCATTAGAGTGACATTTAAAATCCACTTGTTTAATGCTGTGAGCTACATTACAACAAAACAGTCTTTCTAACTGTGACATGTATTTTCTCAAGGTTCATTACCTATACTTACTGAATCCCAAAATGTGGTAAATGAACTCATTGCTCAATAGCTAAAAGAGAGTCCAAGATTTTATATGTGACAAAGTAAGATAATAAAGTGAAATCTCCAAGGAATGAACCTTTGTCACAGTTGTCCATAATAATGGTGAAATCCTTCGTAAAAATAAACACCCCAATATCATTAGGAGCTGTGGTCAAAATAGTTCTGTTTTTGTTATGTAAAACAGTATTTTACTTCGTAGTCATTTAAAATCCTTTGAGGTGATGTTATTTCACAATTTCCTTTACTCTACTTGCTTGTTGAGATCCGATGTTCTTGTCTGGAAAGAAAGCTGTCGTTTTGTTGGAGGTTCAGCTCTATATATGTGGAAAGGTTTCGATTTCAAATGACAGGGCCTGAAAGAAGAATGGTACGCGAAAATGAAAGATGTAGTTGCAAAAAGATCTGATTAGAGCGTAGTGCCGTTTACTCAGGTGGTAGAGAATGTACTCATTGAAGCCATAGGCACTAGTCTTAATCTAATTCGGTGCATACAAAAAGTTTTACTCCTCTATAAGCCCTGCATTTCACATCATGAAGGAACAAAAGCCCCCATTTTCCTGGTTATGTTTTGCAATGATAAAGAAACTGCTAAAAAGTACAACTGCACCTATTCTCGCTTTCTTTACGAGGGTCCTATATGTGTGACAAAATATATCAATACAGGCTACTGCTAACCGACTCAAACTTCCTAAATTGTACATATTGCATCCAGATATATTTTTGTTGATTTTTATTAAATGCACCTAGGTTCATGCTCTCTCTAAGTAACTGGGGAGTTATCGTCGGTGTTTACAGCATTCTCGCAAAGCTTGCTGAAATAAAAGATTTTATGAAAACCCCATACAATTTTCATCTTCAAAATTACAACAATTATTTTTAAAAATCATCTCAACTTAAGACTTTATAGAAAAAATTTGAAAAAAGCATTTAATCTTCCTAGTTTCCCCGGAAGTTCTCAGAAGGAAAAGTAGGCTAGAAAACGTAGGATTGAAAGTCAGCGGGGCTAAAACTGAATACTTGCTACCACCAGGGAATCGTGAAAACACCAGGCTCAAACAGCATGGATCTACAGATAAATTACACCTTCTTCAGTGTAAAACCTTCAGGTATCTAGGAACAACAATACACCAAGAGGGGGATGTCAGAGGTTGAGTTTGGAACTGATAAAGCGTGGAATACGTGGTGTGAGATGTCGGGGGTGCTCTGTGACAAAAAGGTTTCCAAGAGGCTGAAAGTGCTAATCTACGGAACTGTCATTCGCCCAGTACGTCTGTATGGGAACGAGACATGGCCTGTTACGGAGAACCAGGCAAAGAAGATAGCCGTGTGTGAGATGTGGATGCTGAGATACTGTCTTTGTGTAAGCCCTGAGGAGCACCGTAGAAATAAAGACATCAGAAAAGAAGCAAAAGTAGTCCCAATAGCATATCTCATGACGAAAGGACGACTAGAATGGTACGGCATTTTAGCAGGAGAAACGAGAAGGAAGACATCAGGAACGCGTATGAGATGGTAATAGTTGAAAAGAAGGGTCATGGTCTCCCTGAGTATAGATGGAAGGACACGATCAAGAAAGATTTGAAGGACTGGAACCTGGAGAAATGTAATGTGAGTGACTAGCGTGGAGATCAGCATTACAGAAATGTATTCAGCGAAAACCCGCTACCCGACAAAGAGGACGCCGAAAAAGATGAAAGGCGAGAAATTAAATGTTTCCAATTTTGTCACAAAAACGGAAGGATTTCTTGTGAAATCGTCAAAAGTCTGCAGATATCTTCACTGTCATAGATGTCCCATCAGCTGAAATGATAGTCATGGATAGACACAAGCACCGATCTTTGGAAATATGTTTGTTCTTGAGCTCATTGATAGAGCTAGATGCCAAAATATGAACCAAAAAAGAAGAAGAAAACGGAGGGAAAACATCTCCAAATGTAGCAATGTACCAGATCCAATATCATAAAACGATGAAGTTGAGAAACTTTAAAAGAAATTACAATCGAGAGCACTTCTGGCAATAATTAGTTTCAATATACATTTAAAAATTTCATTACTACTAGTGTTATGGAAGAAAGAATCTAATTATTGTACTCTCAAAAGACAAATCATACAATAAGTAAATGGAATATAACAAATTATAATGATGGATAAATATAAAAGAAGTAAAGCCACTTCCTATAACTTTGAAATTTGTTTCCCAAATGTAAACATTTGCAACAATTGATCACCAACGGACTTTTTAGGACAGGTTTTACAATATTTTTCTAAAAGTGAATTTCAAATATATTTTAATACTACTTTGGAAGTTAAACCTTTAATTTAATGACATCAAATAAAACTGACAATGTCAAAAAGATATTTGTCGAAGTTGTAGTACGTTTTTGGCTATTTCCTTGAATAAAGAAGTTTTTGATATTCATGTTAATGCTTGGGTGAATTTTTACAAGTTTGAAAATTACCTTTGAAATTCTTTATGTTTTATAAAAAGTGATTTCCAATTCAGCTCCAACAAGAGATTGGATTTTCAGACAATACACCTTTTTTATAAGAAATTAGTCTACAATGAAAATAATAAAGCTCTTTTTTAAGCTAAAAGATATTCCAATTAGGTATTATCAACAAATGGGATATAAAGTTCACTAGCAACACTATTCATTTAAGTACCAAGGGCATATCTTAAATGTCACTTAGTTGGTTGTGATGTCTCACTTTTTGTCATCTTGTTACAATTTGTAGGAAACAACTGTTATACTTAAAACACATACAAAAACTAATAGCCTATTAGCAATAGATTTCATTTTAATTATAGTTTACTTAAGCCTGTAACCAAGAAATTCCCTTTTATCACAAGGGGTGAAATAGGTATTTACAGCTCTATTTCAGTTACTTAAATTTCAATATGCCCAAGACACCAATATTAAGTGTGGAAACTGTGGGGAAAGAAACGACAGTTGCCAAATAGTTCTGAAGCTACCCATTCCTTAAAAATAAGTTCTTTTAGTCATGCATATGGGTTATACGGTTCACTTGCCTGGTAATGACTTTGAATTAGATAGAATGTGCAAACACAAATGTAAAATTAATTAAGTGGGAAATAACAGTCATATAGAAGGCTGTGACCACTGGTTTAGATTATTACTGTTGACAATAGCATGGACTTTATGTTTCCCATCTCAAATGGTACCCTATTGGCTGCCATGAAACACTTAATTCAAGAAAAAGATGCCTACATACCAGAAAACTTTATTATAGTGAACTTTAGGTAGTTAAAGTTGCTGAAAGTGCAATTATTATGAGATCGTCTACCCAATCACAACTATTGTCTCGTGTAACACATTTCCCAAACGAGGCTTTTAGTATAGTTATGTTATGCATACCCAAGGTTTGGCCAGGTATCAGACCAAGTACCTCCATTAAGTGTGTTCCCTTTCCCCTTGAAATACGCTACACAGAGACCATCGCAGACAAAATTATCTCAGATGACCTGCAACAAGACGTTCTTTGGGCATTCCCGTCTCGGTATTTCCGACAGTAGTGTTTAGAGGTTTGATCTAACGTTTTCTGCAGAAAGCTTATACCTTTCTGACTTTCAAAACACTTCTGGTAGTTGACTTGTACTGCTTCTATGTTTTCTAGATAGTTGCAAGGTAACTCGTCGAGAAATACTTCGGCAAAGTTTATATTGATGCGTCAGGCAACAGACCTTGAATAAAGTCTTCCGTGAAGTTTACTTCAAGAGTATTTGTTTAACAAAGGATCTTAGCCTGTCAACACATGAATACAATTCTTAAACTTTTTAGCCAATCAAAGAATTTCATGCCTTTAGAACAAGTAAGATATTCAAGGCTTGGAAAAATTATGCAGCTCTCATGAAGCTGCATGGGTAAAGGAATGGACGGGTAAACAAGATTTTCCAATCCGTTTGAAATTTTTTTATTTATTTCTCTTGCATCAGGATGTGACAAAAGAAATTTTGATTATTTTGCAGGCATATGACAACTCCTTAGTTTGTACAGTATAGGAATGACAATTACTTTCCGGTCTGCTAGCCTTCTTGTATGAAATCATAGTAGGCCAAGTCTATTTGTAACACGTAATATTTACACTCCTTTCATTGGCTTGGAAGTCGATATCAGACTGAGGCTGTCTCAGAAAGCCCTTGGTTTCTGAAAAACAAAAACTCAATTGAATACATAATGAACTAGTAATAAAAATATTTCATTTCCATGTGGGCAAAAGCTGTTTAAATTTCAGCTCTCTTGTTTGCTCTGGGTGCCTCACTATTTCAAGGGAAGGTTCTTTTCACAACAAAATCGGACGGTGTAGACAATTGCTTGGAATAGGCCCAAATAAGAGAGATCCTAAGCACCTAAAGCTCCACACTTCATCAAAAGATGGTAATAGGATATTAGCTGAAATCATCTTTGGCTCGGTGCAGATAGTCAGGTTAAAAATGTCTGTTGTGGTGTTTGGTCAACAATATCTGATACTAGACGAGCTTTGGACCTCCTTGCCCAACCAACAGTACGATGATAAGCTTCGAGAGCTACTGGACTTGTCACTTCCTTTACTTTCACAACATTTTATTACTTTTTATTTATTACAAGTTATTATTATTATTATATTGCTTTACCGTGGAGGTGTTCAAATCTATTACCAATAAGGGTCATGCAAGTACTCTAAAATGCTTCAAATGAATTTAATGAAAACAAATCATTTTAATTTTTTCCTCCTCTTCCAATTCTATCTCTGAAAACATGTACACACATAGTATGTAACTCAAAAAGGAGAAACAAATTAGGCCAAGTTATTCCAGGGACGTGGGTGAGGCTTGAACAACTAATCTCTTGCACGGCAAGCAGTTGATACAACCACTTGGCCACGATTGCCTTATTTCGTTTGTTTTAAATCAAAAGAATGCTGAGTTTTAATGTAATTCATTTCCTTTTTGGAACACATATGTTGACATTTTATTCTTTGCATGTTATTTAATTTGTAGTTGAATACAAACGAGCATATTTTAATTGAAAATGTTTGAAGTTGACCTAATTTTACTTTATGGGACAGTTAATACCCATAAAGTGAAATTAGGTCAATCCAAAGTAACCTTTTTAAAGTCAAAATGTTTTGAAAATTAGTTCTTGAAGTTGCAGGAAATACTTAAAGGGACTGTGAAGATCCATCTTTCCCAGACAACTTAAAGTAAAATAACACAGGAAAATCAAAAAAATAAGATCTTCCTAGTCTTATGATATAAAATTCAAATAAAATTTATTTTGATCTTGTATAGTTAATTTCGGCGTCCCAGTTTTTACTTTTAGAAGGATTATATATAAAACATCTATCTCCATCTATAAAAACTGGTTTAAAGGCATCAAAGTATTACAATTATATACTTGCTTATTGTTTTCCTTGAGTCTTAAAGCTTTTGCTTCTAAACAGTCAGTTATAAACAAAAAACATTTTGTATATAAATGACTATTACGTTGTTTGTTACATCTATAGCTAATGATGACACGATAAATATGTCGAAATATATTTAACAATATCAAAATGAATTTTCCCTAGACTGTGAAGAAGTACCGCACAAATAAATGAAACATTATGGAAGATAGAGAACAAAAGAGAAACCTGACACGCTCTCTTGAATTCAAATTCCATCCTCGTTCCCAATTAAAGTGTATGGAATAATACTTACTTGATCGGGTTTGAGTTGGACTTGGACGGTTACGCGCCAGGACTCTTCGGGGGATCGTTAAAAACAAGTGTTTATTTTTAAGAGTCAAGATCAGTTTTTATAACACCAAAAGCAAAGATGTACAAGTAAGATTACCATGGATAAGAAATCACATAAGAATTGGAACGCTAAACTGTAGAGGATTAAAACGAAAAGTGAAATTAAAACAGCTAGCAAATGATATGGAAGCATACAAAATGGACGTTGTAACAACTCAAGAAACGCACATTCAAGAAAGGAAATTGACAGAAATAACATCAGACAGTGGAAAGAAATATCATCTGTATCAAGTAAATACACAAAATAGTAAACATGGTATTAGGATAGTAGTGAAAAAAAGAGTACAAAGTAAAATTTGAGGGAAAACAGACATAGTTATTACAAAGAAGATCACAGCTTACATGACCACAACTACAGTAAGGCAGCCAAAAGAAACATCAATCAGCAATATGCAGATGATATATGTATACAAGTGCAAAACTAAGTATTCCACCAAAGTTTAAGAAGAGACAGCTAGGGGTAAATGAATCAAAACAAAAGAGTACAAAGTAGAAAGAAAAGGAGACACAAAATGGAAGAAATGCAAATGTCTGGGGTCCTTACTAGACTCTAAAGAGGATATTATAAGAAGAAAACAGCTTGCAATTGGGAGTTATATGCAATATAAACACATATTGACAAGTAAGAAATTCTCAATAAAAACAAGAATGAGACATTTCAATATACATGTTGAAAGCATATATGTGTGTAACAGTGAACTATGGACACTAACAAAAAATTAGAAAAAAAGAGAGTAGACACTTTTCAAAGAAATCTGTAAAGAAAAATGATGTGCATAAAATGGCCACATAAAATTACAAAAGAAGAAATATACAGATGAACTAAAGCAAAGAAATGGAGCAAAAAGATCGAAGAAAGGAGATTAAAGTGGCTGGGACATCTGCTACGGCTGCCAGAGCAGACACCCGCGAGGTAAGCCCTAGCAGAAGACCTAAAACCAGCAAAGAGACCACAAAGAAGACCAGAGACCACATGGATATCGATGGTCAATAAACAGCTAGCAAACATCAGACTGCCAAAAATTGGAGATAAGGAGCTAGAAATAATTGTACATGATAGAGTAAGGTGGAGTGCACTAATAAAAAACTGACCAAAAGCTCTTGAAAACAGAATTTGGGGCAATGTCGACCAACGACGGTAAGTGTATTTGATGATGATGATCGAGTTTACTTATCTTTAATGAAGATTAAAAGTGAACAAAATAATGCACGCCAAATCGAGGCAGACAGTGTTTCATATAATTAGAGGAATGACGTAACTTCATTTTTTTTTCACAAGGAAACATAATCCTGAAAGCTGGAAAACGGACAAGAGAGCATAATTCCAAAAACAGAACATTGTGAATCATACGATTAAAAACAGTGTAACATAATCTATATCTAATTTGTCACAATAGTAATCTGGTCTTTCAAAGCCATCTGGTGGTGGTTTTCCAAAAACGTCGGTAGTTTTGACTCAAGCTGTTTTTAAGTTGATCGGTTAGCAGCGGAAGTCTATTATCAAAATATATAATAATCCTGACCTGCTTCCTTAAATCTAAAATTCAAATTCAATACCTACCGGCTAAACCTATTAGGTTTTAATTCTTCTTGGTTTCATGCGTGTTTCTATTGTTTTTTCCACCCTTGTAATTATTTATTTATTCATTTATTTGTTTATTTATTTATTTATTTATCTCTAATATTTATACAAGAAAACAACTTCAACAAAATGTAAGTTCCGTTATCAATGAGGATCCTGTTAACTTAAGTACAAAAATACTTAAATATATACTTGATTAAATATTACACATATACATATATATATATATATATCTCAAGAATTTAAACAGGATAATTAATTTCACAAAATATAAATGCTGTTATCATTGTGGGTCCTGTTAAACTAAGTACAAAAATACATAGAATACATAAAATTCTTCTTCTTCGTTGTGGCAATTATATTTGAAAAGAAAAGATTAAATGTTTATAACAAGCCTTTATACTTATAGCCCCCTCCTTCTAAATTGAGTCCTGGTTTTCTTGTTATTTTTAATTTACGGGAGGTTTTGTAGCTGTAATTGAAAGGGTTGTTGCCAAAATGCCTTTTGTCGATAGCAGATATTTTACCTGGAGCTATTTTACTCTGTAAGAATGGAAAAGAATGCTTGGACAAGTAGATGCAGAACAATCAAGGTGACAGGAACCACTGGCAGAGGAAGACCAAAGAAAACATAGNAACATATACATATATATATATATCTCAAGAATTTAAACAGGATAATTAATTTCACAAAATATAAATGCTGTTATCATTGTGGGTCCTGTTAAACTAAGTACAAAAATACATAGAATACATAAAATTATTCTTCTTTGTTGTGGCAATTATATTTGAAAAGAAAAGATTAAATGTTTATAACAAGCCTTTATACTTATAGCCCCTCCTTCTAAATTGAGTCCTGGTTTTCTTGTTATTTTTAATTTACGGGAGGTTTTGTAGCTGTAATTGAAAGGCTTGTTGCCAAAATGCCTTTTGTCGATAGCAGATATTTTACCTGGAGCTATTTTACTCTGTAAGAATGGAAAAGAATGCTTGGACAAGTAGATGCAGAACAATCAAGGTGACAGGAACCACTGGCAGAGGAAGACCAAAGAAAACATGGGAGGAAGTGATAAGGATGGATCTGGTGTCAGCAGAGACCTAATGAAGGATAGGATAACTTGGAAGTCAATTTCAAGAAATCGTCCAACACATGCTAGCATATAAAACGGACGTTAAACCGAATATGATGATGATGATGAAGAATACCATGCATCCAAAATTCTTCTTAATTCAGTGCCACAAAATCAATCTAATAATGAGAAAAGATCTAAGTAAATTACAAAGAAACTTAAGAAAAGGGGAGAGTATAGGAGAAGCGGTTTTTCTTTTTTAAAAACACTCAGGGAAGAGATGATTCAAAAACAAGAAACTATAAGCTTGTTTCATTGATTACACCAAAGCTTTTGATAGATATTAACTTCCCAATTTTTTAAAATTGTGAAAGTAGCAGGTATACCAGATCATGAATGTAAACCCATTGCTCACTTATTCTGGAGGTAGACAACTACATCACGAGCAATTATTTTCCAATTTTTTCAAACAACCTCTTGCCAGACCCCTCCCTAAAATCGCTTTGCTCAGAGTTTTCTTTCGATGACAATATTCAAGATTTTAACTCTTTTCTTTCAATAATCTTGCATTGTTGAACTTACAGGGATCAGGTGAATAGTTGGATGAAAGCAATGGTTGCCACAAAGCAAGTAAAAGGTTGACCAATAAGGAAGTTTTTAATCTCTAAAATTTTACCCAACGGAAGGCACTGTTTGTATCTTACAAAAACAGTTATATAACTCCACAATACAAGAAGCTTTTACAATAGTGTAAGGATATGCCCATCTTCCGATTGACCGTTTAGACAAGCCTTTCTTCGTTTTTTACTGTAAGTCAATACCAACAGGTAAAATCAGATCAGCATTCAGAGACTCCCTGCAAAGTGACAACAAAGAAGCAAACGGAAATAGCTACATGGAAAATGAGAACATAATATTAGTCTGGGAAGCTCGAGAATCTTAAACAACAAATGAAAATGGTAGAAATTAAAATGCTGTGTGTGTTTGAAACAAGATGGAAACACAGTGGTGAAATACTGAGTTGATGTGTCAACGGTCTGTACTCCTGAAACGAACAACACGAACGAGGAGTAAGGCTATTAAGAGTCAAAGCAAGTTCAATTGGCATTAGAGGATAGAGGGCAGTATGAAGTCGAATGCCCCTAACTCATTTTAGTGGGGCTCCCTTAGATATGTCTGGTATTGTGGTTTATGCTACTACAACAACAGAATCAAGTGAAAATGACATTGATAACTTTTTTGGACAACTTGAAAGTGCAAATAATACAAGACATAGCAATTAGTATGGGAACAAATGGCAAAAGGTGAGGAAAAACGTTTTGTCGGTATCTTTGACAAGTATTGACTAGAGAAATAAAAGGAAGGAACAGTTGAAAAATAGATACAGTGCTACAAAGCAAATAACCAGAAAATTTCCATTACATGGTTCAAACTTTATCTAAGACGTTGTTGAATACAGAAGAGCTCGGGTGATCAAATCAAAAAACCATACTGACCATATAACCATAAAAGAAAAGTTTAGGAATGCAGTTCAATATTCAAAATGTTATGCTGCTGCAGACTGTACAACTGACCATATTTCAGAAACATGCAAAGTGAAGATCAGACTGAAGAAAAATCAACATTTGAAAAGAGAGCTAATAGTACAAACCGAAGCCCTAAACCCTAATCAAGATTTTAAAAACTTCTTTGCAGTGGGACTTCAAAACAAATTTGAATAGCCGTAAAATGAAACGAAAACATATGAGATATAATTAAAGAATCAGTAGTAACATCAGAAAAGAAGTTAATAACAAGAAAAGAAAGAAAAAAGAAATGAATGATACAGAATATTTTGAAACTAATTGAAAAACAAAATAAAAGTCTAAAAATGGAATTGTGAAGAATACATAAAGTTGGACAAAGATACAAGAGCAAAAGACAAGCTGGCTAAAGAAAAATGGATAACACCTAGATATCCTGAGATTGGAAGAAGTAAAGAAGCTAAAAAAATCGAATATGTGCAAAAGAGGAAAAGAAGTGCTAGGCCTCTTTTCCAGTATGCATTAGAGCTAAAGACGAAACTGTAATCATGATAAAGGGAGAAAATATTGGAGCGACAAAAAATTGGTACCAAATAGAGTAATAAAGAGGACAACGATACAGAGGGTAATATGAGAGACGTCATTCAGAGATTGAAGAAAAACCAAGCGCTACATGAAATTGGTATAGAGTATATTGTAGCACTAGACTATTGAAAGAAGGCCAGAGCACTTCAGGAGTTCCGAATTGATCATATAACAGATATATTGAATGATATTTAGGACACAGAAGAAATAGCTAAGACATGAAAAAATCCCGTTCATTCCCTTGCTTAAAAAGCCAGGTGCTACAGAATACGAATTTTACAGAACAATCAGCACGGCGAGTCACATGACAAAATATTGATTGAGAATCACAATAAAAAGATCAAGAAATCGTTGGAGGCCAAAGATAGAAGATGCAGGAACACGCAATACATTTTTTCTTGTCAGAATGCAAACAGAAAGAGCAAAAGAAATGCAAGTAAGTATACTTATATGCCTTACTATCTATGCTGCATTTGATAGAGTGAAATATGAAGAACTGATAGAACTGTTATAAAATTGAAATAGAAAAGACTTAAGAATTTTGAGACCAAACCTCTTGTATTAGAAGAGGCGAAGACCTGAGCAAATTTACATGCATACGAAGAAGGGTTTAAGAAAGATGTGTATTCTCTCCAGATTTATTCAACGTCAAAAGTGAAATGAATGTAAGAGAACTGAACGAAATGGAAGGGATGCTATAAGATGAAGAATTATTGTTCAGTAAGCGGAGTAGTTGCAAGCCTTGATTAACAAAGCAGTAGAGGAGAGTGAGAAAGTGTGTAAATCTATTAGCTTATAAAAACAGAAGAGGTGATTATAAGCAAGAAATTCCAAGATGTAATCTAAAGCTTGGGGGAAAAAAGATGAAACAGGCGAATAAGTTTAGTTACTAAGGGAGCATCATGGCAGAAGATGGAAAATGTGATATAGAGATCAGAAACGGGATTGGCATGACAAAGGATTGATTTCAGAAAATGAATACCATCATAGTCCTCTAATAATGAAAAGCAAGTAAAGGGTCAAACATTGCTACTTATACCCAATCCTAATGTTTGGCTGCAAATGCTGGACATCTCAGATACTACGGAAAAAAGCAAAAAAGCGACTGAGTTGTGGAGCTGGAGTAGAATGATAAAAATTCTATGGGAAACAAGGCACGCACATTCATATATGTATATAAAGAGAGAGAGAGAGAGAGAGAGAGAGAGAGAGATAGAGAGGGAGAGAGAGAGAGAGGGAGAAAGAGATAGAGATAGAGATGGAGATAGATATAGATAGGTATATATATATATAAATATATAAATATAAATAATTATATATAAATATATATATATAAATATATATATATATATGTATATATATATATATATATATATATATATATAGAGAGAGAGAGAGAGAGAGAGAGAGAGAGAGAGGGTGAATGTTGGTGTATGCATTAAAATCTTGTTTCCTTTCCATTGTTCTGATATTGGGGAGGGATTAGAGTGAGCAGCAGACTCTTTGAATATGGATTTTCTGAAATAGAAATTTCTACATAGCAATTACTCGCATAGTAATCACTAGAATTTACTGATCCTGAGCAGAGTGGAAAAGTTATTGAACATTGTGGCTTGAATTGATGGAATTACTTAACAATATTGCTTAAAAAGTATGAAATTGTTTAATTTTGTATCTAACGAAGTTAAAATTAATTTTCTGTTTACAAGCTTCAATACAGCTACAAGGAGAAAGCATTTACTTGCCATTCAAACAACATGGCAAAGTTGATGAAAAACACTTTTGTGTTTTGATAAATAATATATTTTATATTATTATTATCATCCTTGGGATGACAGTAGTGTTAGAAGAGCTTAAATTTTCTGAAAAACTACCAAAATTATTTAACCCTCTACTATACCTTCCGATGTTTTAGCGCGTGTAACGCAATTGTCAGCTAACATTCTTGATCGACCATTGGGTTAATTAATGTTATTTTTATCGAGTGGTTACCCACCACCTATTGATAGATGGGTGAAAAATCCACATTCAGCGTCCAGCAACAAGCCAGGTAAGCTTAACGCACCCACATGTACTGTAGCCACAAGATTGAGATAAAATAAAAAAACAAATAAAAATGGGAACATCACTTCAACCTTGCAAGTGGTGCCCTACAACCAGTGAGGAAAGGCACATTACTAAAGCGGTTGTAGTTATATGACAACAACTCATGACTACAGCCTCCCCACTCCTAGCCTGATAGCTGACAATACATAGAGAGATATCTTAGTACGAGTACTGATTCAGGTATTGCAGCATTAAATTCAGACTGGATATTTGTTATTGGCCTGTTTGGTGACAAAAACAACAATAAAGAGGCACAAAAAGCCAAGTTGTAATGTATGCCAAAGGGTGTATAATATTTTTATTATTATATTATATTATTTATATATTATTATTATCATCTTTTCTCACATTTTGTGTCTGGCTGTTTTTATTGCCGAGTTCTATGCTGACAGGCGGGTCATAACAAATGACCATGGGCTACCAGCATTTTCTTTCTCAAAACTCCAGTACTTTTCGCAAAATCCTGGCTGTTCCCAACAACGTTGTCTTTTGAAGTACTCCTAAGTTACAGTGAATCCCAAGCTTTTAAACCCACTTTTCAAATCCTTTGGTCACAGATCCCAGAGCTCCAATAGCAATAGGGACAACTTCTACTTTCTTCAGTTTCCACAGTCTTTTTATTTCTCTTTTCAGATCTTGATACTTTTCTACTTTTTTTTTCTCCTTCTCTGCCACGTTCGCATCCGCCGGTACTGTTATGTCAATGATTATTGCCGTATGTTCCTTCTTTTCTACCAAGACTAAATCTGGCCTTCTTGCTTCAATCACATTATCACACTGGATATTTACATCCCACAACAACTTTACATCATCACTCTCCAAAACTCCTTCAGGGGTATGCTCGTACCATTTCTTACTGCATTCCAGTCCTCTTTTCTTGCATATATCCCAATGGATCTTTCTCGCTACGTTATCATGACGCCTCTTGTACTCCTTCTGAGCTAATTTCTGGCATGCACTTACAATGTGTTGGATACTTTCACCTGTTTGACCACACAATCGACACAGGGGGCTTCCAGCCGTTCTATCAATGTGATACTTCACATAATTTGTCCTGATGGATTGTTCTTGTGCTGCACAAATCAAGGCTTCTGTACCAACCTTCAAATCACATTTTGATAACCATTCCCAAGTCCTCACCTTATCTACATCATCTGTCAGGTCTCTGACAAACTGTCCATGCATTCTCTTTTCATTCCATGTATCTTTTGCTTTGTTTTCATTTCTTGCCTTCATATCTCTAACCTCCTCCAGTTCACTTGCATTTAATTTCTCGAATTCGGCTACACCCTTCAAAAGTTTCTCTTTAGATTTGGCCACGTACACTTTCAGACTACTCTCCTCTTCTTTGACACATCGTTCTATACTTATAAGACCTCTTTATATATCTTTATATTATTATTATTATTATTATTATTATTATTATTATTATTATTGCTGTTGTTATTGTTGTCGTTGTTGTTATGAATTAAATTTTTGCCAATCGTCAAAAGCAAAGGTCGTTAAAATTTTTTACAGGGGCTGTATTATTGAAAAAATGACGAGCACTGGCTGCATAATAATTATGTTCAATTCATAAAGCATGCATGTCTAAAAGAAAGCTCTTGAAGAAAAAGACAAAATACTTAGTTTACCATTTCATGTTATTCATGGAGAATGATATGCAATGTACAAAAACAACACAACCAATAAATTTATTTTGCTCAAAACTTAACAAAGAAGGCGACCTTAGCAAAAAGATAATTAGATCAGACGTATTTTGCATGTATCCAAATCTCACCAATTAAACAGCAAAAAAAAGTTAGTAAGATTCGTACAAATGGGGTTCGGCTTTCAGTATACCATAAAGATTTGGTTTGAAATTGCTGCTTCCAATCAATAGAATGGCCTTCAAATGTTCATCGGTCAATCCCATTCGATGTGTTGACGTCACATACTTCATAAATAATTGAGGAGCCGCTTAATGGTAAGTGCAACTGCATAGTAACCAGGAGTTCCGGGTTCGATTCCCCGAGCTGTTGAGGAGAATTTGGAATTTTACAAAAAAATAATAGCCATTGGTTGGCGTCAGGAAGGGCATCCGGCCAAGAAATTCCTCACTGCCGAATCAAAGTCCCTTTAAAGGGCACCGTCTGAGCCCCAGTTGCTGGGGGAAAATGACGTTAAAACTAAAAAAAACAAACAACTTCATAAATTTGTCGAAAATATTTGCTCACAGATATAATTAGTTCTAAACACTGATATTATACCAGCGGCAAATTTTCTCAATTTTGGAAACTCGAAATCAGGTAAGCAGCATTAACTTCAACAAGTTTTCTTTCTCTGTCCTTCTCTTTCAAAAAGACATTTCATTGGAAAACAACCAACGTCAGCTTTAATTCAACTGGCTTATCCTCTAGGTTACACTCAAATGGGTTCTGGAACAGAAAAATGTCACTCTCATTTCTGTCGAGATATGAAATCTCTTTAAAAATGACTGAGAGAAAAACATCTACTTCGTTGCGAAGCTTATAAAAACGAAACATGACTTTACCGCAGCCGAGTCATTTCACTGCTGTGTCAAGTCAAATCGCAGAAAGCAGAATCAATTTCTTTAAGAAAAGCCTGGAATTGACGATGAAAAAGTGTATGTCGCATAATGATCTTCACATGAAAAACCACGGGTTCCAGTACACAAGAAATATTCAAATCTTTCCTACAGAGTGCTTGCTAATATCTGGTGCAACTTGTCATCAGTGAAAGGTTTTTCTCGCTGTCCCATCTTGTGCACTATTTTGTTACTTGTATGGGTGGCAGATTCATTTTGAGTAAAATTTCTCATGAAGAGATTTCTTGGACTTTATAAATCATGTTTCAGTGATCCATAATAAATTTCCTGAAAATTTTGAATATCTTGATAGATTTTTTGTTTTATAGTGATGCTGAAGGGTGTATCCTTTCACTGCGTACTACACAACTACAATTCTGATTATTTTGTTTCCAGAAAGAAGTACTTTAATCTTCATCATTCTTCATTGAAAACTCGATACTCGGTGTCCACTTTAATCTTCTTGGTATCCATGACGAAGAGGGAAAATACGAGAATTTGAAAATAAAAAAAAACCCCGTAACCATGAAACACAAGAAAAGGGGGCAAGTGAAAGCCGATTTAACACTTGTGTTGGTTTTAAAGGTTTTAAAGGGAAAACTGCTATTAAAATCAGTAATTTTTTTAGATAAAAAGCAAAACTTGCTTGCAACTCACGAAGAAATTAGAGACAAGTCAAGGAAGTAACTAATGAATTAAAACACCTTCGTGGAATTCAAATACCGGAAACCAAATTCGGTAACATTGTTCAAATAGAAATGGAATGCCGTAATCTGAAAGTAGTATCGGAAATTCGACTCAAGTCAAATGCCACAACTTGAGTGCTAACGGGTCGACTTCTTAGACTAGATTTAATGTACTTTTCATTGCTCACTGTGCCTAATCAAAATGTGGGTTATTCTGTTTACCCAACACTCGAGTTTCCACACCTTTCAGTAACCAAATTCAAGTAACATTGAGGACGGGATGAATCCCGCGGGTTTTAATTTGGTCCCGCGTCTGAAGTTGCAATCTTAACCTAATTCCCAGGCTCCACCATATTTGTTTACAGTTGATCAACTGTTCTCAGGGGAGGCAAAAGCAGATGTTTCGAATCGCAGATATGCTCAAGCTGTGGACAGGGAAACGAAACCTATTAACCATGCTAGGAATATAGCGCAATATGTTAGTTTTACACTCAAGGAACATTTTGAGTGACTTAGGGAATACTCAAAGATGGAGCATTCACCGACTAGCCGTCATTTACCACCGTCTTTCGGCTGGAGAGTTAAGTTAAATCACACTTTCCCAGAGAAGCCTAAAGCAAGCGTCATACCACGATGGTCACAAGTTCCAAAATTGGTAGGACTTGCTTACAGGTAAGAAAAAAATTTTTTAGGAGGGATAGCTTGAGAGATATTTTTTTTCGCCCGGTTATTTTAGTACGCAGATTACCCGACACCGGTACCAAGCTTATTCACTTAAAAGACAATCGTCAGCTAATTACCCCTAGCCCACCTATGGATGTATTTTAGCCCTAATTTTCTCATTGTGTACAGCATAGCCCCTGGATCATTGTAATGTTATTGTAGTTCTTTGGACCGTGCATTTTTTTTTAATACACTTATATAAGTTTTGTTCACAGTAGACCCTTTATTAATAGTAACGCAGGATAAATGAACCTTACAAACGGTGTATGATGGACGCTTACAAAACTCTTCCTGTTTTGGTAACTTTTTATTTTTTACTCAAAATAAAGGATGTCTCAGATTAATGATAATCGCACGAAATGTTTTGGTTTTACAACTATGGGAGTACAGCTACATGCAACTACAGCATGCAAAATATTCAAAGTACTTAAAATTCGCCTGGTCTGAAATTGCTTGCCAGTATGCACCGATTGGAAGAAAGCTGTATTGCCATGTTTCATAACAGTAGACGCTACAACTAGTTCCATTTCCATTTCTGGACTTATGAATAATGTATTACTATTCAAAAAATTTTGCAATGCAAGACAGGAGTAGGTTTTCGTTGTGGATATTTCATTGTTATTTAGAAGAACTGTGTAACATCTCGCAGTTCAATCATGGTTGATTTACAGAATCAGCTGTTGGCTGTACAATGTCCCTTCTTTCATACGGTACCGTTTCCAAAACCTTATTAGATATTTTAAGATCATGTTCAAGTTATTTTTCATATGATGATAAAAAATCAGGATGAAATCTTTCTTAAACCTAAAAGGAGGAATTTGAAATTACTTTCAGGTATTTTAACCTTCAGATTAATACATCTTACCCAAACCAAAGGTTTGTAGAAAAAAGTAGGTTACTTTGATCCAAATTTATTACCTTCTGCCAAAGTGTTTGCTGTTGTAGCAAAACCATAAGTTCTTACACATGGTGCAGAATGTCAATTGGTTTTGTGTGAGCCAAAAATAATCCTTCCTTTGACATTGTCAAAAAGAAGCAAGTACATAATACTAAGTAAGGGTTTTTAAATTTTGGTCAAATGAGTTATTGTACCACACAGTAGGAACACATTGGACCACTATAAACCAAAGGAATAACACAACTCTTGTGTCGAAAACTTCTTTTAAATGTATTTTGACAATAAACAACTAATGGAAGCAGTTAGATTAAAATAACATTTTGTTTCAGCCTGTGGAACTTTAATGAGCTGTTTACAATCATAACCTAAATTCTGTAGATGACATTAGTCTGTTACAACAGAAATATCTGAATTAAAGGGGAAACAATAGCATTCCTTAAACCATTATCAATGTTATCATATATAAACAGCCTGTAAAAGACATTGGTGAAACATCCTGAGACTCCACATATTGTAATTCTGTGTCCAAGATTACCAAAATTCATTCAGTCAGTGCAGCATTACAATACAATTTAAGGACACATACACTGACACAACTGGCTTTACTTACTATAGGCAATGAGGTGGAAATGTTATCATCAAGCCCCCTTCTCAGGCACTCATTTACTATATTCTTGGAAGTAATGGCCTTCATGATCATTTATTAAAAGACCTGTTGGTTTTTCTTTACTACTTTCCATATGTTCTAGAAAGTGGCTAAGGCCAGATGGAAAAGCTCTGAGTTGAATCATGCACTTTACTTTACCAACCCAAGTGTTGTCTGCTGGAACACATTCCAGTAAACAAGACCTGAAAATTCTCTCTCTTCAGGTATCAGGTCTGTTCGTGCAGACATCGATGACCATGGCTCTCCAGTTCTCTCTGCTTTTGGTCATTCTGATGAGATCTAAAGTTGTACATCTTGTGATCTTGCTGAGACTATCAGTAAACTTTGTTCTTGGTCTTCCTCTGCTCTTTTTTCCTATAATTTTTCCTAGAATTAAGCTTCTTTCCTAAAAATTAGCCATTGTAAATACCATTGCTTGAGTGATTGCCACATGCAATCAATACAACATTTTACTGCCACAAGTGCTTCAGATTCATTTCTTATTACAAACTGTGATATTAAACTTAAATATCACAACCTTGGAAAATTAAGAATGTGAAATTGAGTAGAAAAAAGTAATTTTTAGTTTTGTTTTATTCTGCAAGGTAAAAAAGTGTATAAAGTAATTGGTAAAGCCAGGTCTACCTTCCATTTATGATGATTTGAAGCAATTTTTGTCTTTAAAAGGTTGTGTCACACACTTGTATTGTCTTTTCTCTGAGGTTCCTATGATAAAACAACTTTTATATGTACAGGGTTCCACATTTCTCTACAAATACACTATTCAACAACTTGAAGTAAAATGTGTTGTACAGTGAAGTTAATTTTAAAAATTTGTGCGATGTATGTTGCAAAAAATTACCATCTGTAAAAAAGAATTTTTAAGCTTAAAGTGTCAAAATTCTTTGTTTTTTCCTTGTCCATTCATGCAAAATAAATCATGAATGAAAGTTGGAGTTTTCAGTTAATGCATTCATACAGCAAAGAGAAGGCCCAGTAGAGAACATCTGTGAGAACATTTTATCAGAGTTCACAGGTAAACAGTTCTGTTTAGTGAATTCAAACACCTGACCTTCAAGGAAAACAACTCTGTAATGGGTTACTCATGTAATGTGTAATGAAAAGCCATCTAAAAAAGCATTTAACTCATTAGCAGTCACTTTGCTGTTTTTCTGAGAAAATATTGCAAAACATTTTGAACAACAGTAAAAGCTTTGCATATGTTTATTATTAATTATTTATAATTTTTGTCAGCTTCCCACAGAAAACTTAAGTAAAGCATATATGATCATTATTCAGATAGCTCCATGCTTTGGTAATGCAAAACATCACCAAAGTCAGTGGTAATAAAGTAGTAGTAGTACTTTTTTCTTGTTTATATCTTACAAAAATGTTTTTGGTGGCAAAAACATACTTACTTCCTTAGCTACCTCATGTTAGTGATGGAAATGTTCAGTTTTGCAATAGAATTATTACTGTATGTGCTGCAATGTTCTACTGTACTAATTTCTTTTCCCACAACAGGTTTTTGAGATATGCAAGATCAATAAGAAAAAAGGGTCATTTGCCTTTTATAGACCCATTCTCTACAGTAGCTTGTCGACAGCTTCATGGTAAGTTCTGGTAGGCAGGTTTTAAATGTTAAGCACTTGGCATTTGTACTAAAGGAAGAGTTTATAACTTTATGAAAACATTGGGTTTCTTTTAACTTTAGATAAATTATTATTTTCAACATATACTCAAATATTATCACCAACTAATATACATTCTTTCTATAATATATACAACTCAGTGTTGCAAGTAAGGCATATCCATCAAAAGCTGTAAAAGTTGTGCAGGTTTCTCAAACTTTGTAGTTGTGTATCAAAAATTAGACTCTGTTAGGTCACTTGTGGGAGATTTCTTTGCCTCTGCTGGAAATTTCACACCAAAATATACTGTCATTTTGGAAAATAACATGTTTCAACTAACAGACAGATAGATACACAGACTCCCCCATTCCTATCCTTTCTCAAGTTGTGCATATTTTAGCCAGGCTACATTTAATCCAAGGACTATTTTCCAAAAAAAGCTTATTTTTTTCAAAACATTTTTGAAAAAATCTTAACCCCCTTAGGACATGACATAATTAAAAGTGCATACTAAACAATGGGCACAAAATTAGATGCTGGAAATTACGTCATGGGTATGCACTTATAATGAACAACTGCAGTTCTCCTGTACATCATAGACTATTAAAACTATACATTTTCTGAAAGTAAAATGAATTATGAATGCAATAAGATCAAAATAAAGACTCTACCTTGATTCTGCTGGCTGCAGTAATCAAAAGAATAATCCACCTTTAAGGGATTTTTTTTATTTTGGGATTCATACAAGAGTCCATTTATTGGAGGAGATTGATAGTGGGGACCTACTTTTTATCTACATTCCTATTTGGATGGCTTTGTTGTTTCCTATTAGTTTAATATTGAATCGCCTTCCGAAAGAGAATCTTCACTGGTATCAGTTGCAAAGACATCGTCGTTGTTGTGGCTCTCGTTGTCACTCATTTTGAAAGCAAAACTCAGTGAAATCGATAGAAAAACAAGGCAAATGGCAGAACTCGGCTTGGATGATACAGGAAGTGGGGCTACAAAGCTTCTGATTGGCTAAAACTAATCACATGGGCTGGTCAACTGCGTTTTGGCAGAAGATTCAAACTGAGCCATGATCGTGGCTCATCAGGGCCAGGGGGTTAACAATGAAAGAAAATCAAAAAGCAAGATACTTGTTGTCTACCTCTGCTGTATAGTAGTATGAGGGATTTTGAGTCAATTCTTGTAGACTTCCAAAAAAGTTAAACTCAATAATTCAGTAATCAGCAACTAAGAAAAGAGTGAATTACTTTTAAACTAACTGAACAAAAAGTTTAGAAATGCCAAATGGATTTTCTATTTCATCCTCAGCTTTGTATCCTTATATTTGGCATTTCCTGTTAGGCATGGTGGTGCTTGGGTCTATAAATAAGTGGCTGTTATAAGATGTAATTTGGGAATCCCTATGTTTTAACCAATTGATCATAGTGCAGTTGGGTTCCAGCAACCATTCAGTGCCTGCCTAAACTTTTCACCAAAATTCTCCACATGTATTTTCATCACAAAGCTTTCCCATGCTTCTCCAGTCCAATGCAAAACAAGGCTACACCTTTACTTTGCAGGAAACAAGTGTCATTTCCAAACCATATAAGACTCTTGCTCTTTTCGTATGGGGTGTTTAAGAGCTGAGCAAATTCTGCATCAACTTGGTGTCACAAATTTTTTGTATTTTTCCAACCCTCTACCCCAAAGGCAAGCTAACATGTCTAGGCAAAAATTGTTATCAGAATGTCCCAGATCTAAGGCTATTTCACCCACACCAATTAATAAAAGGTTTCTGAACTATGAGATCATGCATAGCATAAGAATATTTTTATTAAATAGCACAAAATACAAATGTGACATTGAAACATTATGCTATGATTACCCCTTTCACCCCTCTTGCCTGCCTATCAATGTCAATGGCAAGGTTTTTGAAACTTTTGTAAAACGTAAAGTTGTTTCATGAGTATTGCATATGTCTTACTTGTTTTTAGTTGAATTATCGTATTTTGAATTGGATTATATTTTATTGAAGTACATCACCCACAATGACATTATTTTTCATATTTTACATATGGGGCTAATGTAAACAAATTTGATTTTGCATGTCAAGATAAGTGAAATAAGTAAAATATTATGTTTGAAAAATTACCAGGAGAAAAATATTGTAATATCTCATCTGTGTGTTTTCAGTGCTTATAGTAGAGGTGATTGGAGTAGCCATGGCTTTGTGGTTAGTGCACTTGCACTGTAGCCAAGTGGTTCCTGGTTTGATTCCCCAAGCAGGGGAAAAGAATTTGGAACCTTATAAAAGAGAAAGCCATTGGTTGGTGTCAGGAAGGGCATCCGGCCAAGAAATTCTTAACTGTCAAAACGGAAGTCCAGTGAAGGGCACCATCTGAGCCCCATTGACTGGGGAGAAATAACAAAAAAAATAGTAGAGGTGATTGGTGTTGCTGAAAGTGCTTTACCATTTAAAGATCTTACATTTATGTTTGCTGTTGGTATTGATATTTTTATATTTGATTGGTTTAAAAATGTCTGAGAGGAGTATGAAGTGGGTGCCCCTAAAACACAGGATTTTTGGAGCTAAATTGCATGGACAATTAGGAGGCCATGTGAGGTGGTTTCCCTTACTTTTCAATGGCATATACCTTTCATTTTGAAGATTTATATACCACAATATAAAAAGTGTGTCTCATTAGTGTAAAGCAATTTAGATAAACACATCAAATGACCATGAGTTTTGACATTTTTAATTAAAATTTGACACAAGGAACTTTTAGATACAATATTTATTGCAACAGTTACCAAAGGGGATACAAAGTGGAATGGGTGTGTGCAGCTATACATAAGGTGGTTAAGGCTGTGGTTGAGTGAAAGATGGAAAGAAAAAAATTGGGAGTTTTGGGAACAAATCAAACATCTAATAGTTAAAAGGAAACAACATATGAGAAATTGAAGATGAACAGAAAATAAAAATGAATGAACAAAGCAAATGCCATCAGACAATGCAGCCAAGTTAACAGAGAATACCTCAGTATACTTTTTATATTAGTAAAGAATGCTATTTTGTTTCATTTAGATATTAAGAATAGGTATTGATATAATGCTTGAGCTAGTCAGATAAGGAATGTGGTGATTTTGAATACACATAAAATCAACATGCTATTACTATAACATTGCTATTACTTGTAAGGGTCCGTGACCCAAATGTTTTTTTGATTGTAAGAATTGAAATAAATATTTTTTTAGAGGCCTATGGCATTTATGCTTTTTACTTGCAATTGAATTTAGAACATGTGGCTTATTCAAAATTTTGTATTAATAGTAGTATATGTGTTCATAGTTATAGCATGGAAAAACAAAGATGATACAACTCCATCTATTATAAAGTGTTATATATTTGCTACACATAAATATATAGCACATATACATATATGTGTGTATGTGGACAGGAGATTGAATCTGGACAGTATTGGCAGCTGTATGCGGAATAGGAGGCTTCGTTGGTTTGGTCATGTGGAGAGAATGGACAAGAATGCTTGGGCAAGTAGATGCAGAACAATCAAGGTGACAGGAACCACTGGCAGATGAAGACCGAAGAAAACATGGGAGGAAATAATAAGGATGGATCTTAAACAAAAAGGTGTCAGCAGAGACCTGGTGATGTATAGAATAACTTGGAAGTCAATCTCAAGAAAGTGTCCAACACATGCTAGCATGTAAAACGGACATTAAACCAAATATGATGATGATGATGATGTGTCTGAAATACATATAAATATATATAAAAATATAAATATGTAAAGCTATAAAACTGTAGATATAGTTTTAATATGTTTCTAGTGTAAGTATTAAAAAACGATTTTGTTAAAGCCTCATCTATTTATTTAGGCATTCTATTTTCTTTTTTTCAATGAGTTCAGTAAAATATTTTTAATTACCCACAATTCCTTGCATGGTCAATAGTAGTTGTAAAAAGAATATGTACACAGAGCTTGCTTACATTTACTGTGAAAACCTCTCCAAAGCTTAGTTTTGTTTACACATTGTTTCCATATGCAGGAGTTCCATTAGGAGGAATTGGTGCTGGCACAATTGGTAGGGGATGGAAAGGAGACTTTAACAGATGGCAAATTCATCCGGGGATATACAAATATAATGTGGTAGATGTTAACCAGGTAAGGTTTGTTTACTGGTATTTCATAATTTTATAATACATAGACATTATATATATATATATATATATATATATATAATATATCCCATGACAGTCTCGTCAAGCTCTAATTCATTAATGATTCTTGCTGTAGATAAGATGTTATTCTGGAAATAGGTAGTCCTTGCTATGTTTGTTGTTTTATGTATTGTCTTCTTGGTATAATCCCTAATTCTCACTGAAACATTTTCTTATCATTATATTTTACCATTTAAAGGGGATTTTTTTATCCGCTCAAGTACAGACTCTCGAATAGACTATTTGTGCAGAAATTCTTTTGGCGAGCCTCAGCAATTAACTCACCTGGAGCACTTTATTCTTGTATTTTAGTAAGTAAAAAATTGCAGGTTTTTATTACTTTCTAGTACAGGACAAGAGGGATGTTTTTCGAAAGCTTCATCACGGATAAAAGATCAATTCTTCTTTGTCTTTTGGCTATATCCCGTTAGGGGTCGCCACAGCGGAACAGCAGTCTCTAACCTGTTCGGTTTGTCACATCAAAATGCCTCGCACCAAGAGCCTCCATATCTTTCTCAATCGCGTCCTTTCACCTTTTCCTCAGCCTCCTTCTTCTGCTCCAATCGGGGATTTGATAACACAGGTTGAGGATCAAGGAACAATTCCTGCCACCAAAAGGCACATAAGATTTCTGACTGCCTCTTTGTACGAACTTTGAGAACGGAACTCAATATCCTCAAATGCCTGCTGGTTTTTCTGCCAATTTTCGGTGAATCTGCATTAATGTTGTACGACTTTTTTACGTTATGATGCCGTTTCAGTTAAGAATGCCTCACTTTTAAATATCATTTCATTTTTAAGAATTCTTCATTTTTACTTCACACAATTTGTTTTAAGCTACGTATGGGATGTTCTCTGAATACCTCCCAATCACAAAAGGCTGTGTATTTAGTTTATCATTGTTGCAAAGTGGCATGTTTTTTTCACCTTCATCATCGGTTTTGTGGGTTTTCGAACTGCAATATTTCGATTCCTTCTAGAAAAGCTGTAGGTTTTGTTTAAATTATGAAACCCGACAGATAAAGTATTCCGTTCAAATTTTGTTTTATCGTAAAAAAGTGTTTAAGTAGACGGAGATCTTCTGGCACCCACCTTCCTATCACGCACGAATACAAGTTGGATACAAAGTCGAGTTCATCCATCATTACGTAGACAGAACTTTTCCCCTTCGTTTAAGCATCTAATGGGAAAACAATGCATCATTCTGACAACTGGGAGAAAACAAAGAAGGCACAAGAAATTAGTTTTTTAGGTGTGCAAGAAGTTAGTAGGGAGACGAAATGAATGGAATCAGGTATTCTGATGTTTTATTATATTATATTATATTATATTATATTATATTATATTATATTATATTATATTATATTATATTATATTATATTATATTATATTATATTATATTATATTATATTATATTATATTATATTATATTATATTATATTATATTATAATATAATATATTATAATATATTATATTATATTGTATTATATTATTATATTATATTATAATATATGATTTGATGATTTGTAAGACTTTTAAGTGATGCAAATCAAGAGCCAAATTTGGAGTTAATTTCTAGATGTCTTAATGCAAGAATATTTCCAAATGACTTCGGCTAGAGTCTAACCTCTTATGAATTAACACTCTATGCTGTAAATTATTTTTTTGAATTATAGCGAAAGACAGGTTAAAAATATGTGTACTCAGAATATGATTTGAAGCAGTGGCCTTGGCGTTGATGACTACATATTCTATCACCCGAATTATTGGGCAATGGTATTGACCAAATCCGTGGCATACTTTCTTGCATTTAAATACACCC